>SJYX01017218.1:8231-26476 GCA_006410675.1 Oreotragus oreotragus
CTATTTGTAAGGCCTCCTCAGACAACCATTTTGCTTTTTTCCAATTCCTTTTCTTGGGGATGGTCTTGATCCCTGTCTCCTGTACAATGTCACAAACCTCTGTCCATAGTTCATCAGGCACTCTATCAGATCTAGTCCCTTAAATCTATTTCTAACTTCTTCGGTGTAATCATAAGGGATTTGATTTAGGTCATACCTGAATGGTCTAGTGGTTTTCCCTACTTTCTTCAATTTAAGTCTGAATTTGCCAATAAGGAGTTGATGATATGAGCCACAGTCAGCTCCTGGTCTGGAGAAGGTGATGGCACCCCACTCCAGTACTCTTGCCTGGAAATCCCATGGATGGAGGAGTATGGTAGGCTGCAGTCCATGGGGTTGCTAAGAGTCGGACACAACAGAGCCACTTCACTTTCACTTTTCACGTTCATGCATTGGAGAAGGAAATGGCAACCCACTCCAGTGTTCTTGCCTGGAGAATCCCAGGGACGGGAGAGCCTGGTGGGCTGCCATCTCTGGGGTCGCACAGAGTCGGACACGACTGAAGCGACTTAGCAGCAGCAGCAGCTCCTGGTCTTGTTTTTGCTGACTGTATAGAGCTTCTCCATCTTTGGCTGCAAAGAATATAGTCAATCTGATTTCGGTATTGACCATCTGGTGATGTCCACACGTAGAGTCTTCTCTTGTGTTGTTGGAAGAGGGTGTTTGCTATGACTGGTGTGTTCTCTTTGCAAAACTCTATTAGCCTTTTCACTGCTTCATGATGTACTCCAAGGTCAAAACTGCCTGTTATTCCAGGTGTTTCTTGGCTTCCTACTTTTGCATTCCAGTCCCCTATAATGAAAAGGACATCTTTTGCGGGGTGTTACTTCTAGAAGGTCTTATAGGTCTTCATAGAACCATTCAACTTCAACTTCTTCAGCATTGCTGGCCGGGACATAGACTTGGATTACTGTGATTTTGAATAGTTTGCCTTGGAAATGAACAGAGATCATTCTGTCATTTTTGAGATCACATCCAAGTACTGCATTTCAGACTCTTTTGTTGACTATGATGGCTACTTTATTTATTCTAAGGGAATTTGCCCACAGTAATAGACATAATTGTCATCTGAGTTAAATTCACCCATTCCAGTCCATTTTAATTCACTGATTCCTAAAATGTCAACGTTCACTCTTGGCATCTCCTGTTTGATCACTTCTAATTTGCCTCGATTTATGGACCTAACATTCCAGGTTCCTATGCAATATTGCTCTTTATAGCCTCGGACCTTGCTTCCATCTTCAGTCACATCCACGACTGGGTGTGGCTTTTGCTTTGGATCCATCTTTTCACTCTTTCTGGAGTTATTACTCCACCGATCTCCAGTAGCATATTGGGCACCTACTGACCTGGGGAGTTCATCTTTCAGTGTCCTATATTTTTGCCTTTTCACACTGTTCATGGGGTTTTCAAGGCAGGAATACTGAAGTGGTTTGCCATTCTCTTCTCCAGTAGACCACATTTTTCAGAACTCTCCACCATGACCCGTCCATCTTGGGTTGCCCTACACATCATGGCTCATAGTTTCATTGAGTTAGACAAGGCTGTGGTCCTTGTTATTAGATTGGTTAGTTTTCTGTGATTGTGAATTTCAGTCTGTCTGCCCTCTGATGGCAAAGGGTAAAAGGCTTATGAAAGCTTCCCGATGGGATAGACTGACTGAGGGGGATACTGGGTGGGGCCATGCTCAGTAAATCTTTAATCCAATTTTCTGTTGATGGGTGGAGCTGTGTTCCCTCCCTGTTATTTACCTGGGGCCAAATTATGGTGGAGGTAAGGAAGATAATGGTGACCTCCTTCAAAAGATCCCATACTGCTACAATCCAGGCCCCCAATCCTGTAGCAGGCCACCACCGACCCATGCCTTTGCCAGAGACTCCCAGACACCCACAGGCAAGTCTCCTGTGGGGTAACTGTTCCTTTCTCCTGGGTCCTGGTGCACCTGAGTTAGCAGGGAAGCCCCTTAATGCTTTTAAAGCACAATTTCCCCATCTCAGTGTCTGTGTACTTTCTGCTGCTTTTAGAACCTACGCCTTCCCCAAATTCATATAAATGTCCTCTCTTGTTTTCTTCAAGTCACTGCTCACATGATGTCCTATCTATGGCAGCACACAACTCACCTCCAACTGTTACTCTGTTGCTTTACAAGCTTTACTTGTATATTTATTTATTTTTGCATCCCACTTATCACCCCACTCCAGTATTCTTGCCTGGAAAATCCCATGGACGGAGGAGCCTGGTAGACTACAGTCCATGGGGTCGCAAAGAGTTGGACACGACTGAGCGACTTCACTTTCACTTATCATCAACTGGCCTAAAGTCAATACATTGCAGGGAGGAAGCCAATTCTGACCCCATGATGGAATTGTTTATTTGACTTGCTTTGCATTGCTCTTATTATAATCACACAGAATGGCTTGCCTCAGAGAATCTTGCCCCTCTGCCTGACTGTTAAACTAAAGTACCTTTGTTCAGAACCCTGTCCACCTGTAGATGGCAAGAAGGGAGAAATTAACATGTCTCCTGCCTGAGGCTTGCCATTCTGGGAGGTGCTTGCATGATTAATGGCCTTTTTATTTTGCTTCCTCACCTCTCCCCATCTCTCATCTATAAATGAACCTGGTGTCCAGACCCCAGAGATTGTTTTAAGGAACTAGCCTGCCGTCTTCTTGGTCAGCTACTTTCCAAATAAACTTGTTTTTCTTGCCTCAGCACTTGGCCTGTTGTGCAGCAAGCATAGCGAACTTGGACTCAATAACAAGTCTACTTGATTATTTGTTCATTATTCATTTCCAGACTAAATAATATGATCCATGAGAGCTAGGACATTTTTGGTTCACTGCTTGATCTCATTGCCTAAAACAGTGTTCAACTCAGTAATGTACAAATATTTTTCATCAAATGAATGAAAGGATAATATAATTACATCAACAATGTAATGAATGTGGCCTGAACTAAAACCTTATCTCCTGAATTTTTTTTGCTCAATTTTATTTTTCCATCAGTTTACAATTTCTCTACTCCATACATCAAAGCATAAAATGCAGCAAAATATCACAGGAAAGATAAATGCTTACTGTGACTTAGCGCTTGGCACATTGAATCAAACCCCATGATGCTTTAGAATACATGGACCACTGAACAAACGGATTAAGTCCTATTTGCTTAGCCAAAAATTTAACTGCAAACATTGGTCATTTCCTACACAGGGACTACTGATGGGGGAGAGCCTTGAAAAACAGCCAAATTTAGTCCAGACCTCCTGAAATTCTCCCCAGAATAAATGGCAATGACAAGTAGTGTGTGGGATGGGGGAGGCTGAAGAAGGGATTTCTAGATAATTTAACAGCAAGTCACCCTAAAATGTGCTCTCCCCAAGCCTTCTTTGAACTAAGTTTAAGAAAGAAAACTAAGAGTAGAATTGAGTCGTAACCAAAACCTGTAGGAGCCAGATTCAATAGATTATCAAGGCACTTACGTTTTCTGGAGTAAAGGCCAGTGAAACCTCTGAAATCTTTTGAACTGAAATGAATTATTCTTCCATTACCTTGTAATATAGTAATGATAAGGATATTTAGGCCAAACTTTATAAAAATAAATATCCTAAAGAAGTAGAAATTCTGACTCAGGCTCTACTGTGCCAATATAATTTTATGAATTCCCAGACACTTTTTTATCCAGGCTATTATCCAAGTGATTTCTTTGGAGGGTAGGTCTATTTGCATACAAGCAGGGTGTGGTTAAAAAATATTACCCATATAATAAGTTTTTTTTAATAAGTTAATGTAAATGAAAGATTTCTTATTAAGACTTCTTGCTCAAGGGAAATGGTGCCTTAAAATTAAGCTTGCTATAGAACATTATAATAAAGAAGCATGTAGCCATAGAAAAACTCTTGGAACAATAGTGTGTATTTCTCATGCATAGGTGCCAGAAAATCTAGGACCTTGTTAAGGTCAAATGGTTCCATTATTTTCTTCAAGTCCACATTCTTAATGAATCAAGCCATTAGGAGGGCAGACCATGAATGTCCTTTGAGAAAACAAGAAACTGGCAGAAATGCCTAAACTTAAGCTATTTCAGACCTGATATTGATTGATTCTTGGTGGCTTCATGTAAGCCTTCATCAGAAAGAAGATCAAAATACAGCTGATCTTAACCTTTTCCTTAAAAATGACCTCAATTCAATAAAAGTATATAGACTGCTCATTTTATAGTCATGACTGTCCTTTGCCCCATGGGAGAATACAAAGCAGTATTAGACCCAATTCCTGACTTTAGGGGCCTTATATTGGGAATAGTCAAAAAGTTCATTTGGGTTTTACCATATGCTGTTACAGAAAAACTTTTTGAAATCTTTGGCCAAGACAAGAAATGGATATATCTGAAAGCTATGACTGTATTACAAAAATCAAGAGACCATGTGAGATAAGCAGATGAATGTCAAATACTTTGGGAATCTAGACATTGGAAAGATCCCACATAACTGAAGATTCAAGGGAATTCATACACACACCAAAGGTATCATAATTGAGTTGGACCTTGAAGATTGAGCTGGATTTGAGGGAACTTGTAAGGAAAGAAATCCCCAAACAGCAACTCCCCAAACAGGGAGAACCAAGCCAAGGTTATGTCTAAGGAATGAGAGACAGTCCACGTAACAGGCAGCTTTCAAGATGACCCTCACCTCCTATTATCCACACCATCAAAGAATCACCTCCCCTCAAGTATCAGACAGACCTAGTAACTTGCTTTTCAGAGAAAGGAAAGGTCAAAGTAATAAGATATCAGTTCTACAGTTAGTAATAAGATATCAGTTCTACAGTTAGTAATAAGATATCAGTTCTACAGTTAGTAATAAGATATCAGTTCTACAGTTCTGTAGTTAAAATCTACAAAGGATTTTAACTTCCATCTTTTTGGACTCTTTCTATTGCCTTCTAGGCTTGCAAACCTTAATGAATCATGATGCCATATAGGAGAAACCCATGGCTCAAGTGGTAAAGAATAGGTCTGTAATGCAGGAGACCCAGGTTCAATCCCTGGATCAGGAAGTTCCCTTGGAGAAGGGAATGGCCACCCACTCCAGTATTGTTGCGTAGAGAACTCTGTGGACAGAGGAGCCTAGTGGGCTACAGTGCATAGGGTTCTAAAGAGTCAGACAAGACTGCGTAACTAACACTTTCACATGTACCAAGGAACTGTGCACAGCCTATAGACAACAGTGAGTGAGAAATTGAGGCCCTCAGTCCAATAACCTGGGAGGAACTGGGCTTGGAAGCATACTCTTCACGATTTGAACCTTGAGATGACTATAACCACTGCAGACACCTTCACTGTAGCAGTGAGAGACCCTGAAGCAGGAGGCAGAATTAAGCCAGATGCAGATGTTACAGCAGCCAGGTAGCTAGTTATGAGCAGAGCAAAGGGGGCCAGGTAACAGGAAATCATGCACCTTGCAAGCAGCAGGGGTCCATAGGCAAAGAAAAGCAGGAACCTCCAGAGTGACAGGAAACAACACATTTTGGGTGATGAATGTTCTGGAAGCACACAAAGAAAGGTGGGGAAAGGTGGGAATCTCCTAGTTATAAAATGTAACCTGTTTGGGCTTCCCTGGTGACTCAGTGGTAAAGAATTCATCCCTCTACCAATGAAAGCATCCCTGATAGCTCAGCTGGTAAAGAATCCTCCTGCAATGCAGGAGACCCTGGTTTGATTCCTGGGTCGGGAAGATCTGCTAGAGAAGGGATAGGCTACCCACTCCAGTATCCTTGGGCTTCCCTTGTGGCTCAGCTGGTAAAGAATCTGCCTGCAATGTAGGAAACCTGAGTTTGATCCATGATGCAAGAGACATGGGTTTGAACCACGATCAGAGAAGACCCCATATGCAACGTAACAATTAAGCCCATGTGTCACAAACTATCGAGGCTGCGCTCTAGGGTCCGAGAGCAGCAACTACTGAGGCATACATACCCTAAAGTCCATGCCACACAACAAGAGAAGCTACTGCAATGAGAAGCCCACATACATTGCAATCAAAGAGTAGCCTTTGCTCGCTGCAACTAGAGAAAAGCCCACACAGCAACGAAGAACCAGCATAACCAATGAATAAATAAAATTATTAAAAACCATGAAACATTTAAATGTAACCTGTTGCTCCTTCTGCTCTCATTACTGTAACCTTACCCTCACAGATAAGAAGTACTCATCATACACTGAGGCCATGACACTTCTGATCTAAGCTATATAATGAAAATCCTCCTCTCTTCCAGAAGATGGAGCTTGGATAAAAATCAGAGACCAGATCCCCTTCTCCAGTGAATATTCTGCCTCTTCACTTGTATGCCCCTCATAACCAGCTTGCATTTAACTTCTAATGCAGAGTACATCATGTGAGATGCCAGGCTAGATGAAGCACAAGCTGGAATCAAGATTGCCAGGAGAAATATCAATAACCTCAGATATGCAGATGACACCACCCGTATAGCAAAAAGTGAAGAACTAAAGAGCCTGTTGATGAAAATGAAAGAGGAACGTGAAAAAGCTGGCTTAAAACTCAACATTCACAAAACAAAGATCATGGCATCTGGTCCCATCACATTGAAAGGTTGTTGCTGAGCCATGAAAGACACCGGGATTCTTGGCCTCCAGAGGAGAGGAATTCAATCTGGGGCTACTGACAAGGCCTGATCACTCAGAGCTTTTGCGTGACAAAGTATATTAAAGTATAAAAGAGATAGACAAAACTTCTGACATAGACATCAAAAGAGGGTAGAAAGAGTTCCCCCCTGCTAGTCTTTAGCCAGATGTTTTATGCCCGTTCAGTCAGTTCAGTCATTCAGTCGTGTCCGACTCTTTGCAGCCCCATGAACTGCAGCATGCCTGGCCTCCCTGTCCATCACTAACTCCCGGAGTTCACGCAAACTCATGTCCATTGAGTCAGTGATGCCATCCAGCCATCTCATCCTCTGTTGTCCCCTTCTGCTCCTGCCCCCAATCCCTCCCAGCATTAAAGTCTTTTCCAATGAGTCAACTCTTTGCATGAGGCAGCCAAAGTACTGGAGTTCCAGGTTTAGCATCATTCCTTCCAAAGAACATGAAAGCTATTAATCAGATAAGAGAGACACCTCAAGGTTGAGGGAGTTTCACCAGGCCCTCTCCCACAATATCCATTCTTGAGATAGGATGTCGCAAGGTGTGTCACCTGGTTTATTGAGCTATTATCAGCCCAAGGTTTGAGAAAAGGAAAAAAAAAAGTTAGTCTTAGACGGAACCATTTTGAAGACAGGCAAATTCCAAAGCAAATGCATAGTTTCAAAAACATAGCTTAAGAAAAACAATTCCATAAGAAAAACACATTGGTTAGCTCAAGGTTTGAGAAAAGTTAAGTTCAGGTGGAACCAGGTGTCGTCATAGCAACACAGAATTTTAAGAGCAATCTCCTTTTAATTCTGTATGGAGAAGGGGGAAAAAATCTGACCCTTGTAATGTGTTTCTTCATGCCACTTAAGGGAGAGATAAAAAATGTCTGACACTTGAAACCTATTTCCTTTGTTTGGAGATCCCTGGCCTTCCTGCCTGTTACCCTCTCTGCTGCTGCTGCTAAGTCACGTCAGTCGTGTCCGACTCTGTGCAACACCATAGACAGCAGTGGGAAACAATGGAAACAGTGACAGACTTTATTTTCTTAGGCTCCAAAATCACTGCAGATGGTGATTGCAGCCATGAAATTAAAAAACACTTGCTCCTTGGAAGGAAAGCTATGACAAGCTTAGGCAGCATATTGAAAAGCAGAGACGTTACTTTGCCAACAAAGGTCCATCTAGTCAAAGCTATGATTTTTCCAACAGTCATATATGTATGTGAGAGTTGGACCATAAAGAAAGCTGAGTCCCAAACAATTGATGCTGTTGAACTGTAGTGTTGGAGAAGACTTGGACTGAAAGGATATCAAGCCAATCAGTCTTAAAGGAAATCAGGCCTGACTATTCATTGGAAGGACTGATGCTAAAACTGAAGCTCCAATACTTTGGCCACCTGATGCAAAGAACTGACTCACTGGAAAAGACTCTGATGCTGGAAAAGATTGAAGGCACGAAGAGAAGGGAATGACAGAGGATGAGATGGTTGGATGGCATCACCGACTTGATGGACATGAGTTTGAGCAGGCTCCTGGAGTTGGTGATGGACAGGGAAGCCTAGTGTGCTACAGTCAGTGGGGTCACAACTGAACCAAACTCACTTGTACGCTCCTCATAACCAGCCTGCCAAAGAACCCCAGGGCAGCAGCTCCTCACCTGTCTGCCTGCTCTCCCTCTGAGGGTGCATTCTTCTTAAACAAACTCTCAGTTTACTTTCTTAACCTCCTTCCTTGTCTCAGAATCCTGTGACAAAGAAAGAACCTAAAATTCACTGGAAACATAGTTTTCTACCATAAGATACTGTATGACAGCTGTTGTTTGAAGATACCACGTTTTGGGGTAACTTTTTATGCAGGGGTAGATAAGTTTTGCACTTCAGACTGACTAGAGATTATCGTGTGGAGTAATTATTTATATGTTGGTTTACTATTTCAAAATCACTTACTCATGTCATTTGACTTTTAACATTCCTTGGTGATTGAAAAAAGCAAGTGAAAAACTCACTCTATAGATAGGAGAAATTCCCTGGCTTAATGGTTTATAGTCTCTGTCACACAAGTAGCTAGTGTTTTTCTTTAATTCAGACAGGGATCTTTTCATTACAACACTCAGAGGAACAGAGGGCTGGAAATTTTCAAATTTAATGTGTACAAGGACCATAGTCTTTAATTGGGATGAACAAAAATGGCAAATACCTGATCACAGGAAATTGGTTTTGCTGTTTATCTTTGCCTTTCTCACTCTTAAACTCTGAATGTGTTATAAATAATCTCCTGCTGGGTTTTATAGCTTTGTTTTGGTGTCTTTGCGCTTCTCCTAAGGCTGTCACCAAAATGTCAAAGTATGCTGACATTTCAGTTGGTTTTGAATGGCCATTAACTTTTTAAAAATTGAAGAGATCTGATATGCAAACAGACAGGCTTTCCATATGGTACCTAACATATGTACATACCATAATATATTGTATAATGAGTTTCAGAAAACTCCTAGCTAACTTATTAAATACTCAATTGATGCTTACCTCTTGCAACATTAACATTTATTTATATTATTTAAATTATATTACTGGGCTTCCCTGGTGGCTCAGACAGTAAACAATTCACCTGCAACACAGGGAATTATAAGTATATACTACTAGGAAATTATAAATATATACCTCCTCCCCTGAAGGAAATACACAGAACAAAAACAAATCTTGCTTTTTAAATTAGTTGTTGAAATGAATCTATTTGAGTAATACTTTCAATAACACTAAATATTGCTGCATTTAGTAACATATATACCTCCCAAACCCCAGATTTTGATTTTAAATAGTTATGGATTTTATATTCTTTATTCTCAGTCCTCACTATTAGCCCATCAATCATCAGTTTATTCCCACCTATATTTTTATTTTTTCTGGCACTTTTCATTTCTAACTTTCTACTTTCTCTATGAAAAAGAAACTCAGAAAATACCCAATTTTAATGATGTTTAAAGATAGGTTCTACATGAGAGTTCAAATTAATGGAAGAGCAGTCAGGGGGAGACATCCTGTGTGGGTTTGAAGCCCACCATTTAGAAACTTGGTAATGTTAGACCAAAAAACTAAAAATTAGTACTTCTGGTAATAACAATTCTGATCTTATAGAGGAATTATGGGGATTAAATAAGTTAATATTTTGAATGTCAATCGAGTCCCTGGTGATGGGTGCCAGATGTGTTTGATAAAAGTCTCCTTAGGAGATTCCAATGAGTAGCCATTCCTCTAACTCAGGGCTCTCGCCTTGGTTATACATGAGGATCATCTTGTAGCTCTTAAAAATGACACGTACTTGGACTCTGTTCATTTTCAATCACTGCTGTAAAAAATTCCCATAAACTCAGCAGATCAAATAGACATAAACGTACTAACTTACAATCTGGGAGGTCAGAAGTCCAAAATGAGTCTCATTGGATGCACCCCATGATGTCAGAGGGCTGTGTACCCTTCTAGGGGCTCTAGAGAAGAATCTATTTCCCTGCTTTCTCTGGCTTCCAGAAATTACCTGGATTTGGGGGCTGGAGGCCCCATCCTCTCCTCTTCAGAGCCTGCAATGAATGAATCTTTCTCATATTGCATCACTCTAACACAGACTCATTAGACACCTGCCCTCTACCCCATCTAAAGAAGCCTCTGATGACACTGGGCCTACCTGGATACTCCAGAATAATCTAACGTAAGATCAGACAATTAACAACACTGATCCCATCTGTTACCTTGATTGCCCTTTGCCAAGCAAGGGACTCACCCTTGCCAAGCAAGGGTTCCAGGAATCAGGGCATAAACATCTTCTGGAGGCCATTATTCTGTTTACTGCAGATTCCCACCCTCCAAAGAGCCAGAGTTAATTGCTCTTGGCAAAGATACATGCTTCACACACTCACTAAGTGATTCTAATGTCCAGATTCGCTTGAAAACTACTGATCTCAATTATTATCAGGGTTCCATGAAACATAATGCCCATAAAGTGTTCAATAATGCTAAAATTAGATTTGGAAAGCATTTAATTAGACACATTAGATGTTAAAGACAGTATGAAGTTCTATAATAGAGAAATCTGTTCAGCCCCATTTAACAAATCTCTCAAACTTTTTAGAGTAATATCTGTTAAGAGTCCAAGGAATTATTTTTCTACATAAAGCTTTTGGGATTTAATGCTCTAGGGAGGAAAATGAGTGTAATGGTATTTTTTGTTTTCTTTCCTCAGATGCTTTTTAAAAAATATTTTACTACTAAGCTGTCTGTTGAATTCAGGATATGCCAAATACTTGAAATACAAACTTAAGACAATTTTCTCAACATTGTATTACTATTTATGTCATTAAGAACCAAATGGTCAATATAGTATAATTGAATCATTCTCTGAGGAGAAAAGAAAGAGCAAGAGAGCTCCCCAAACAGAACTATTTTGTTAAATAAAAGAACTTGGTTTTCTCATGCTTAGGACTGAATTGTTTACACAGAATCACAGAATGACTTAATGGCATAACCAGAATTAAATCACTCTATTTTATAGACACATATTGTGAAGACAACTAGGGCACATCTAAAAAATCATCAACACTGAGTCCATATTTACTAGAAGACTCACTAAAAGAGATAAAATAGATAAACTATTTCTCTCTTAAATTTCTCAGCAGAAATCTACCTTCTTGTGTCTCAAGTCAATGTGGAACATGTAAGTGTTTGGGAAATTTTGTATCTATTGAAGAGAGACTCAAGATTATAACTGAAATAATTTGACAGCTACATTCTCATGTTTCAGAAGAGGGATAATTCAAGACAAATAATCAAAGAGATTAAATAGAGAGTTTTGATGGTAAAAGAGCAAGCAGGTACTTGTGAAAGATTCTCCCAAGATAAACAAAGGCAAAGGGTTATTTCTCGTTGAATTATCTGCATCCTATGGTTGGGGTGTGCATGCTCAGTCGCTCAGCTGTGTCTGGCTCTGTGATCCCATGGACTGTACCTCACCAGGCTCCTCTGCCCAAGGAATTTTCCAGACAAGAATACTGGAGTGTGTAGCCATTTGGCACTCCAGGGAATCTCCCCACCCGGGGACTGAACCAGTATCTCCTGCACTGGCAGGCAGGTTTTTATCACTGCACCACCTGGGCAGCCTCATCCCATGGTTGGACTGTCCTCCAACTGCTAACTGCATTTACAGCACATCCAGAGAGTCTAGGGTCAGTAGCTGGAGGTGGCTGACTATTTGCAGGTTACAAAGAAAATGTCCAACCCTGCCTACTGCCTAACTCAAAAAATATTGTTCATTGGGTTGTTTTTTTTTTTATATTGAGCTCCATGAACTGTTTGTAAATTTTGGAGATTAATCCCTGCCAATCTCATTATTTGCAAATATTTTCTTCCATATATACACACTACTAAAAACAGATAACCTGTAAGGACCTACTGAATAACACAGAGAACTATGTTCAATATTCTTTAACAAGCTAAATGGGAAAAGAATTTGAAAAAGAATAGATAAATGTATTGAGTCACTTTGTTGCACACCTGAAATTAACACAACACTGTTAACCAACTGTACTTCAATATAACATAAAAATTTTTTTAAATATTGTTCAGGGCTTTTTTTTCCTACTTAATTAATGGCATATAGTCACATATGATACACAGTTGTACTGAACTACACAGCTCTGGAACCCAGCCCCTTATACTAAATCCCAACTGCACACGTAATTGGATGAATGACCTTGATAGGTTATTTAACCTCTATGGCCTTGGATTCTTCATCAGCAAAACAGATAAAGTGATACCTCAGTGCTTAGAACTTAGTAAAAGCCTCACTAAATATTAGTTCTGGTTTATTAGCTCATTATGTTTATATATATATATATTATAAAATAATAAGATTAAGTGCTTAGACAAATTTATTTCAAATGTGTTATTTTATAAATTTGATTAAAAGTACAATCTGCAATGCATAGAAGAAGTTTAAGAAATGAAGTGGAATTTCATTTGAAATACTGTGACATGTGATGTGCATAGTTTTTCCACTAATTAACACNTAATAAGATTAAGTGCTTAGACAAATTTATTTCAAATGTGTTATTTTATAAATTTGATTAAAAGTACAATCTGCAATGCATAGAAGAAGTTTAAGAAATGAAGTGGAATTTCATTTGAAATACTGTGACATGTGATGTGCATAGTTTTTCCACTAATTAACACCATTGATTTGTGGAAATAAAAGCTATTTTTAAAGCTCTATTCTCATATTTCAGAGAAAAACATGGAGTCCAAAAAAGATTGAATGACTCATATCTTTAAACACATAAAAATAAAGGACAAAATGGCAAAGTTGTAAAGATTTCATGCTTAAACAATTTTACTCTATTGAGATCTAAAAACTACTTAAAATTCTCGAGGGAAATTTTTTTGTACTGAAGTTTCTTCAAATACCTCATTCAGAAAACACACACTAAATATCGTGTCAGTCACCAGTCACCATGTTGAAGGCAGAACAAAAGTTGAACAGTGATAAAAAGGTATGTGGGAATTAATAAGATGAGATTTTTTATGAGAGTGTTAGGATGGAAAAAGCCCTTTGACGCCAACATTTTTGTATTACTGATGAGGTCATCAAGTTCTAGAAAATGTTTAAATAACTCGCCCATAATCCCTCAGCCAGCAAAGGACATATTTAAGTTCTGTAACTCCCAGTTTGCCTACCCAGCAAATATTGACCTTCATAGGAGATTCTGAGGCATAGAGAAACCAAGGTAACCAATCTTTATACGGAATAATGGAGGAGAAATGCAGTGTTGGAAATTTTTTCTGAGCATTAATAAGAAACCATATCTGAGCTTTCTCCCAGGATATTGGATTTTTTAAAGGTCTTGGGTTTAAAAAGCAGATTTCTGATTTGGAAATTTCAACTAGCTAATAGCAAGCTAAGGCATTACAGAAACAATTAAAAACCAGCAAACAAGGTAGTAAATGCATCTCTTCATTTTTCTCACAGCACTTTAATTGTCGACTTATGACCTAGGATTCTTTTTTCCTTTTTTGCTTTTTATTGGGCTATGGCTGATTTACAGTGTTGTGTGACCTAGGACTGTCGATCTTTCTCTGACCTGCGCTAGTCACCTGATTCCACCTAAGAATCGTCGTGTTCATCCAACCTCACCCTACTGGACTCCCGCAGTGTGTTGCTCACTGTGCTGGACCGAGGGCCTCACAGGGCTCCCTGTGTTCTCCTCATTCTGACTCCTGCTCGACCCACCCTGTCAAACTGAAAAGGGGTCATATTTTCCGCCTTAGATTTGAAAACATAAATCTTTACTCCCCGCTGAGCGTTTTCCCTGTATGCAACACTGTACTGTGTATTCTCTATTACAAGGCCCTGTGACCCTGCTTCTACTCTACTGTAATTGTTCCAGATTTGATTTTCCCTGCTTCCAAGCTTGCCTGTATACAGCTGCCAGGCAATCTGCTTAAAGTCCAACTCCAGTTACACTGGACCCTGGAACAACACAGGACTGAACTGTGAGGGTCCACTTGCACATGGGTTTTTTTCAGTATTAAATACTACAGGGTTTGTGGTTGACTGAACCAGGGATGTGGAACCATGAATGTGGAAAAACTGCAGATGTGATGGACCAACTCTAAGTTACACTTCCATTTTTGACTATAGGGTCAGCATCCCTAACCTCTGTGTTGTTCAAGGGTCAACTGCATATTATTTCTCTAATTAAAATGTAAAAACACTACACACACACACACACACACACACACACACACACATAAATGCAAGTTAAAAATAGTGAAAACTGAATAAGGTCTATACTATAGTTAGCAGTAACGTTGTTGCTGTTCAGTTGCTAAGTCCTGTTCAACTCATTGCAGCCCCGTGGACTGCAGCATGCCAGGATTCCCTGTCCATCACTATCTCCTGGAGTTTGCTCAGACTCATGTCCATTGAGTTGGTGATGCCATACAACCATCTCATCCTCTGTTGACCCCTCCTCCTCCTGCCCTCAATCTTTCCCAGCATCAGAGTTTATTCCAACAGATCAGCTCTTTGCATCAAGTGACCAAAGTATTGGAGCTTCTGCAGTAATGTACTGGATTCAGTTTTCTGGTTTCGACGTCACACTGTAGCTGTATATCATGTTGTTGGCTCCCAAACTGGCTCTCATGCACACAGGGCAAGGAGAGACCAAAGAAGCAAATCCCTCTAGACTGCTAGGTGGCAGGTTTAATGAGGAGGGGAACTTACTTTAGGAGGCTTGTTTAGGGCAGCCGCCAAGACTTCTCGGGACAGCTCGCACTCCGGGGACAGTAGGCAGGGCATAAATTCCAAGGACAGGGGATGGAGAAAGGGGGTTCTCTGAAAGACCCAATTTAGCTCATGGGTCAACCATTGGTCACATCCCATCACCTCCTCCAACAAAGTCACCCCTGGCTGAATCTGAGTGATAGGTACCTGATAGGCTTTCTACTATGTACTTCCTAAGCTCCTAATTATGTCAAAATTTAAAACAATCAACAAAAAGGTAAAATTTGTAAATGGATTTCTTCACATTTTCAATTTAGCTCGTGGGTCAGCCATTGGTCACATCCCATCACCTCCTCCAACAAAGTCACCCCTGGCTGAATCTGAGTGATAGGTACCTGATAGGCTTTCTACTATGTACTTCCTAAGCTCCTAATTATGTCAAAATTTAAAACAATCAACAAAAAGGTAAAATTTGTAAATGGATTTCTTCACATTTTCAAAATAAACATGATACTCTGTTTTGTATGTACTTCAGGGAACTCTCTAGAACAGAACCACTTACAATTTCCTAAAAAACCTAGTGTTTATTGAGACATTTTGCCTTGACCTTGCAGTGCCCCTCTCTCCTTCATTTGGCTTGTCACTTCCTCTTTGAAGGTGTATCTTAATTAAATGAAAGTGAAAGTGAAGTCGCTCAGTTGTGCCCGACTCTTTACGACCCCATGAACTGCAGCCCACCAGGCTCCTCTAATCATGGGATTCTCCAGGCAAGAATACTGGAGTGGGTTGCCATTTCCTTCTCCAGGGGATCTTCCCGACCCAGGGATCGAACCCAGGTCTCCCACATTGTAGGCATATGCTTTACCATCTGAGCCACCAGGGAGGTGTATCTTAAATATCGCTTTCCCTTCAAGCCCTGCCTGATCCCTCATCAGCTAAGCACAGCCTCTCCCACCCAAAAAATCTTGTCCCATGTCTCTTTTGACACTTGCTGTTGTTCAATCACTAAGTTCTGTCTGACTCTTTGCAACCCACGGACTTGTAGCATTTACAATATTAGATTATTCAATTTGCAGACTGATTTTCAGCTCCTACTCAATTATAAACTCTTAGAGGACAAAGTCTATATCTTAATTATCTTTTAATGTCCCAAGATTCTAGCAAGTACTTTGCCCAATATTTACTAAAGTAAAAAAGAAGACTTCTGCTTCCAATAAGCAAATGAAAGTGGATATCAGTTATAATCAATTTAATAAAACAAAAATTTTACACCCTGAGGAGCAAAATAATACACATGTTTTAACCAAGTGGAGCTTTGCATGTATGAATATTTTTTTGTTAGAAACAGCAGAAAGTAAAGATGTTCCTTGGGTACTTGCTCAGGAGTTAAACTTCTGTTTGCCTATGCAACATTCAGGCAAACTCTATGGTGTAAGTTGCACAGAAGAGCCACACCAATTAAAAAGAAAGGTTGCTTCCATGTCCTGGCTATTATAAACAGTGCTGTGATGAACACTGGGGTACACATGTCTCTGTCAATCCTGGTTTCCTCAGTATGTATGCCCAGCAGTGGGATTGCTGGGTTATAAGGCAGTTCTATTTCCAGGTTTAAGGAATCGCCACACTGTTCTCCATAGTGGCTGTACTAGTTTGCATTCCCACCAACAGTGTAAGAGGGTTCCCTATTCTCCACACCCTCTCCAGCATTTATTATCTGTAGACTTTTTGATAGCAGCCATTCTGACCAGCGTGAGATGGTACCTCACTGGGGTTTTGATTTGCATTTCTCTGATCATGAGTGATGTTGAGCATCTTTTCATGTGTTTGTTAGCCATCTGTATGTCTTCTTTGGAGAAATGTCTGTTTAGTTCTTTGGCCCATTTTTTGATTGGGTTGCTTATTTTTCTGGAATTGAGCTGCAGGAGTTGCTTGTATATTTTTCAGATTAATTCTTTGTCAGTTGAAGAAGCTCAGTTTTTAAAACAATTTATGCATCCCTGTTTACTTCATGTGAATCTCTGTATCTAGTTTCCAAATTGGCAAAAACTACTTGTTTTAATCTACTGATAAGGGATATATTATTCAGACAATGTCTCCTACCTTGAGCTGTTTTATTATTTGGAGTGGCTGGACCACTGACGTTCCACAATAAACTCACATTCAGTGGAGCATTTTGAGGGCTTCCTAAATGACAGACGCTGTGCCTGACACTCAGTGGACTTATCTGACTTTCTGGTCTCTGTGGTGAATTTGAACATGGTAAATATTCCTTCCAACCTCAGCCAGTGCCTCCTTGTTAATAAATTAATAGAAAATGTTTTAAAGAATAAACTGGAGTTGGTAACATCATCTATGGTTTGTACAGCTCATGAGTCTCATTCAAGGATCAACCCAGAATCATGCCTAAGTAGCACCAAGAACTGATGAAACTGAATTGACTGAAAATTACTTCTTTATAGTTATACTTGTTCCCCAACATGTATCCATTGATAATTAGCTTAATTTCTGTCCCTAAAATTGATCCTTAGCTAAGATCATACCATTAAAGATGGAACTTTAAAAAATAAACTCCTCAAACTACAACCACTTCACCTGCTCCAATGCACAAGTTCTTCCAAAATTTGCAAAGTCAAAGAGAAGTATATGTTTCTCAAGAAGAATGTAAGAAATGTGTTTGCACATTTGTTTTATATGCAAATGTGTTTTAATAATCATCTTTAGCTCAGAGCCACAGTAACTCTGTCCAATATAATCTAGAAAGAGCCTGATACAGCTTTTAAGTTGGGTGAATGATTTCTAAAGAAACCAATATTTTGGCACCACAAAACTTCAGAGAAACATTAGGAAATCCACTTATTTTAGTTTCATGAGCTCATAAGGAAATAAACTTACATTAGTATTAATGACAGAGACTGAGGTTTCCTCTCAAGATTTCTTCAAAGTTATAACCAGGGGTGAGAAATAAAAATCTAGTTTCCCAGAGATTCCCTCACCAGGAAGAAGAGTATATTTATAATCCAGAGATTTAGGGTAAAATAATACAGCTTGGTATGATATGTCAAAGGCTCTAGTGAAAGTAAAGTATAATCAATTTAATTTAGTAACACCTTAATTGTATACCACAAAGAAACAAGAATTTGATGATTTCAAGATCAAGAAAAATTCTAGATACAGAGCATATTATATTAATTCAGGGTTGTCTCGAGAAAGTGAATATAAACCATGAGAATTAAATGAAAACTTTTGAGGAAGTGAAGATATTACAGCAGTTAGGCTTTTGTTATTATTGCTTCTATTGTAC
>SJYX01017218.1:40126-88300 GCA_006410675.1 Oreotragus oreotragus
CTCCAGGAGATGGTGATGGACAGGGAGGCCTGGCGTGCTGCGACTCATGGGGTCGCAAAGAGTCGGACACGACTGAGCGACTGAACTGAACTGATGTGTGTGCACTCGGTCATGTCCAAGTCTTTGCAACCCCATGGACTGTAGCCCATCAGGCTAGCCTGTCCATGGGATTCTCCAGGCAAGAGTACCAGAGTGGGTTGCTAATTCCTCCTCCAGGAGATCTTCCTGACCCAGGGACGGAACCCTTGTCTCTTGCATCTCCTGTGCTTCTTTACCACTGCACCAAGTGACATTATTTTAAAATCTTATTAAGCACTTTCTGAATCCTATGAAATACTGATTGC
Source organism: Oreotragus oreotragus (assembly GCA_006410675.1). Lineage (NCBI taxonomy): Eukaryota > Metazoa > Chordata > Mammalia > Artiodactyla > Bovidae > Oreotragus > Oreotragus oreotragus. Next base: position 40,471 of record SJYX01017218.1, read on the forward strand.
TAATCATACTTTCAAGACCAGGAAAATTGTTTGTTCCATGATCCCATCTCCATCCTTTTCGAGAAACCTTTTCTAGCTGCATCCATTCCTCCATTCAAAATGGCTCCTTCTGTCAGTTAAATTATTCTAATGTGCTCTTTTACATGAAAGTGCTACTAAGTAACCATAGCTTGATATTTTGCCCAAAGGAATGGTTCACTTAAACTAAGGGCTGTGAAAGAAAGTTTACTCCAAAGAAATAAGTATCAAATGGTAAAAATGTAGCTATTCTTGCCAGGGCACACACAATCTAGAAACACATCCCTTTACAACCAACATCAGAAAACAGGTCACCTGTTTTGCCCTTGCCCTTCGTGTGGCCCACTTCTCTGAGACTGCGATCCTCCAATTTTAGCATATGGCCAAAGCACCTAGGACTTCTTAAAGCATAGACTGCTTAGCGTTACCACCAGAACATCTCATTTAGTGGGTATAAGATGGGGCTGAAGACTGTATTTCTGATTATGTCCAGCGCTGCTGGTTGGTGGGCACAGTGAGAACCACTGGTCTCAGTTACCAATCCTCATGCCTGTCTGAAATCACCAAAGCAACTTTACTTCTTAAACCTTTTTTTAAGTTGAAATCTAATTGATTTACAATGTTGTGTTAGTTTCAGGTGTACAGCACGGTACAGATTTTCAGATTCTTTTCCCTTATAGATTTTTACAAAATACTGAGTACAGTTCCTGGTACTGTACAGTAGGACCCTGCTGTTATCTATTTTATGTATGGTAGGTGTATATGTTAATCGTATCCACCTAATTTATCCCCCACAGTTTCCCTCTGGTAACCATAAGTCTGCCTTCTTATTGGTTCTGTAAATAATTTATCTGTTCTATAAATGCAGATGCCAGCCACAGAGATCCTGATGTCATGTGCTTACCCTGTGAACTAGAATCAATCACCTTTTTTAAAAGATCCCTAGGTAATTCTAATATGCAGCAAAATTTTCAGTGCATTAGTCCAAGCACTTTAATGAGAATAATGCTAAGAATATATAATAAGACACTACATAGCTCCTGTACACCCATCCTTAATCTAACAATATTTAGTGGATACTCATTCAACACCAATCTTGTGTGCTGGGGGTGCCCTGGCCTGCAGTAGCCTCTGTGACCTGACCCTTGGAAATCTTTGACCTCACATCTAACACTCTCTGCCCGGCTCACCTGCAGCCATTAGTCTCCAGGCACAAAGGCCTCCCCGTTGACCTCAGTGTACTGCCAGCTCAGAGCCTTTGTATTCATCATCCCTCTTCCAAGAAGACTCTGCCCCTTCCTCTAGTTCTCAGCTCATCATCACTTCAAGGAGGACCTCTAACCCTTCTAGCTAAAGGATCTGACTTCCTTCTAATCCACTCCCTTTATTCCTTTACCTATCTTTATTTCTACTCATAGCGCTTAGTACTACTCAAGTTAATAAACATTTATTTATTGTCTAATTCCACTGAATATAAGAAACTAAAATCTATGTTTTGTTCACGGCTACATTCCCACTGCCTAGAGTTGTGCTTGGCCTATGACAGACACTTAAGAAATGTTGCTGAATAGATGGGGATGCAGTGACAACAAGAGGAGCGTGACAAGAAGAATGGGACCCATGGATGTGATAAGCCAAGGGGCACAGAACAATGTGAGAACAGTCCGTATGGCTAGGAGAGGACAAAGGAAGGGCAGAAAACCCAGCCTGAAGCAGCTCTCGAAGACTAACCAGAGGAAACGATGTCTAGACTAAAAACTGAAAATGAGTGGGCGCCTTGCAGAAGGATGGCAGAAAGTGCTCAGAATGTGACACACTGATGAACAGAAAGAAGCTTAGTAGATGATTTAGCCTGGGTCTACTAAATTTCCACTAGGAATGAAGTGCAGTAATTAAGCTATAAAATATACAAAGATGACTCAGACTGAAATCTGAGAGCATGAAATCCTGGAAGGCAGGAATCAGACAGATGGATTTTAAACATCCTCATCCACCCCCAACTATTGCTATACCCGGCAACAATGCACACATAGTAGGCTCTCTATTAGCACTGGGATGAGTAAGTATGAATAAAGGAATTGCAACTCATGAGGGTTCAGGGATCTGACACTTCCACAGTGCCCTGCACACAGACACGTCTCAAAAAATAACTGCTGATCCATGATCTCCTGAGATGAATGATGTTCGCCATACTTTATTCAAGTTACAAACGATATGACTCATCCTACATGAATATTAATTNGGCTACGTCTATCAATTCACTCTAACAAAACACGCAAAAGTGATGAAATGCTACTTCCAAGAAGAGGTGACAAAAAGACTATGGCTGTCACTTGGGCGGGTGTTTGTCCTGTTCCTCTTTCGAGTCACCAGTCGTTCTGTCATCAAGACACTCAGGCAGCCTACACAGGGGCCCATAGAGTGAGCAGCACAGTGAAGCCCACCAGTGCCCACCAGGTGAGCTGGGGAAGACATACTCCAGGGGAGAGCTGCAGCAGCTCTCTCAGCGAACATGGACGAGGATGCTACAGCTCCCACGGAGCACTGAGATGGCTCCCGGCTCGGTTCACAGCACGAGTCCAACCTCAGGTGACACTGAACCAGAGACTCCTAGCCAAATCTCACCTAGATTCCTAATCCACAGACTCTGCGGGATACCTTTATGCTTTAAGCTGCTGTGTTTCAGAGTAATTAGTAACTGGGACAATAATGAACTGCAAGAAAGATGCCATTATTCGATTTTTACCCTCTTGTGGCGTCTCCTAGGCTCCTTCCTCTAGGAGGCAGCATAGCATCGTGGTTAAGAGCGCTGACTCTATGGACTTTCCCTGGTGGTCTTGGGGCTAAGACTCCGCCCTCCCAGTTCAGGGTGCCTGGGTTCAGTCTCTGGCCAGGGACTAAATCCCACATGCCACCACAAAGATCAAAGATACGGTGCCACCACTAAGACCTGGGGCAGCAAAATAAGTAATTTTTCTTTTTTTTTTTTTTTAAGAAAAGAGCACTGACTCTGAAACACTGACTCATATATTGGAGTGGGAATCACAGCTCTGACTCTCGAGAATAATAACACATGATCGAAGCATCTAGCCCGGGCCTTGGTAGTAATTAAATGAGAAGGTAGTTTCTCACTGATGCGTGATGCTGTGCAATTGTAGTTGCTTTTCTCATCCATTCTTTCCCTCCCTCCCTCCATTCTCATTTGTCCTAGTCAGTTCTCCTTTCCTCCTCTTTGTTTTACAGCCATTTGTTTCCCCTTGCCTTAAGCATTCTTTCAGGACATACTTATGGAATTGCAACTATTTGCTCTTCCACAGCCTGTTTCACAGACCACAGAAGAAGAAGCTCTCTTTTGGCTGTTAATTCCCCTCCTTCTATTGTTGTACTCTCTGCCATTCTTCCTAACCACCAGAGCCCTCTGGATCTTTTAAAGTACACCACCTTGATTATTTTATCATTAGGAAGATTTACTGGACATAGAAATAGTCCATAGCCAACAGACCTGTCTATCTTCCTCATGTAAGGGTTTCCGGCATTGGCTTAATCTCTTTAAGATCACTGAGTTGCAGATAAAATTTACTAATACAACTAAACCAGTTATAGACATATTTTAAAACTTAAAAGAAATATTTTATAACTGACTTGAAATACCCTGCTTTTTAAAATCTGTTTATTTTCTTCACATGAGTCCACAGGATTACATATAGAAATGTAAATCCTATGCTATTAATAACCCCTAAGTTTCTTTGTGGATTTATATCATTTTTAGCAACTAGCTAAATGTAAAAAAAAATACTTTTCTTTCACAGAATATTTAAGCAATTTTAGTGGAGTGATGTGAGCTCCTAATAACTTCTCAATGACTCTTTACCACATGTTGAAAAATACTGCAAATATCAAGCACTGTGAGAGGTGGCCTGGCTAAGTGCTTAGGAGTACCAACTCTGGGAGCCAGACCACTTGGAATCAAATTCTATTCTTATACCACCCAGGCAATTTACTTCACCTCTCATGCTTGTATTTGCTTATCTGTGAAATACGGACAACAATGTTGCCTGCTTGGTAGAGTTCTTATAAAACTAACATGAGTTAATATCTCTAAAGGACATAGTTTATACCCTATGTGTTTGTTAAATAAGAATAAGGAGGTTGAGAGCTCCCTGAGATGGATATTTTAAGAAACTAAAACATAAAACAGAAAGGAGAGCTTCCTAATAATCCTAAGTGTTCCATCTCAGAGTCCTATAAAGACTAACCAAACTGTTCTCAAGCACAGTATACTCTTCCAAGAATATCTATATCCAGGAGAAATATAGTAGGCACTCAAAGAGTGCCCAGAAGACTACCCAGGGGACAACAGTGGTTGGAACAAGTGGATGTTTGATTGGATGATGTGAATAATTTAGAATCAATGCTACTGTGCTCAAATCATATTAATCTGAATGTAAGTGGAATGTGAAGCTTTACAAAGTCAAACTTCACTTTTTTTTTTTTTCCAGAATTTCTGATCAGCAAACCAGTATCAGGTGAGCTAAAAATGTATTTGTGCATTTGTTTCATCACTTGTGCGTTTACTGGGGACCATTTCTTGGAAGACCAAGATGAATGTTGCTGGCTTGAGGAAGCTTACTCTAGGGAAGATCAAGCAGTGTTGTGTACATTAATGAAGACACGTAGCATGCCCTAATGAAGACACATAGGAGAAATACTGATAATGTAGTAAAAAGAAAAGGATAATATGAATGATATAATCAATATAACCTTCACAGAGGAAGTAAAAACATCCAGATATAAACGAAAAGTAAAGTTTGGAGTGATGACTAAAGGCAGGTAACAGGCCAAGCAGAACAATCAAACTGCAAAGCAAGGATGGGCATGTGAGTATAGCCTGTCTCAGAAATGAGAAGAATCTCTGTCTTGCTGTTTGTGGAACATAGGGGAGAAAGTGGTGAAAAAGAACAGACACACAGGCCGTGGAAGGTTCTAACGGGCTTGTGTGCCATGGTAAGAAATGGACAGTTCTTCTCATAGGCCAAGCAATGTTCCATAAGGATGGACTGCTGGTCAAATAAGTTTGGGAAGTGCTGACTAGCACATCTCCTTGGGGACTGCATTGCCTGTAAGGACTCAACAAGATCACAATGAAAAGAAATCATTTTCTCAAATTTAACTGAACAGGCAAATTCAAATGGAGTTCCGTTTTCTGGAAATTACATGTCCTCAGAAACACAGTTCAGAGAAGGCTATTGGTAACTCTGCTTTTAAAGTGGAAGACAAATCTGAGAAGCTAAAAACGCTTAATCGGGGATGCCAGGCAGGAAATGACTAGAACACTAAGTAGGGAAATGGTAGCAGGATGTCACAATAAAATCTTTGAGAGAAGCACACAGTATCTGCTTAAAGGCAGAGAGTAAGAGGGAGAGAAAAAAGTGTAAAGTGACCCAAAGGTCACTTCATTTAAAATCAGGTAACTGTTGTCTTCCTTTTAGGTGTCAAACACAAATGATTTTCAGAGAAATTCAAGGTATAAGAAAAACACTATATGTAACAATTCATATATAGGTAGAAAATGCCACACCAAAAACAGAGTAAATCTGTTAGAGGCATGGTTTCTTCACTGTCGGCAGAATTCGCTGCTAAGCCATTCTTCCCACCTTTGTGGACACCCACCCCAGCTCCGCGTCCTGCGTTGGTGCCCACGCACCCCTAAATTTCTTTTCCATTGCACTTCTTTTCCCAGAAAGCATTCCTTTCATTTACCCTTACAAGTGATGCCTTTTTCTCTTGGATATTTCTCATTTAAGCCTTAGCTCTAATACACACTAAAGGCTTTACCTTCTGAATATAAAGCACATCGATAAAAGGAAGAAGGATAAATGCTTAGGAAAAGAGAAAAAGCTGGCATTGCCTAAAAAAAAAAAAAAAAACCACCAGACAGAGGTGATGGCCTACTCTTTGTTAAGGACAGCTCTGGAACTGGGAAAGGGATGAAAGTGAAGTGAAGTCGCTCAGTCATGTCCGACTCTTTGAGACCGCATAACTGTAGCCTACCAGGCTCGTCTCTCCATGGGATTTTCCAGACAATAGTACTGGAGTGGATTGCCATTTCCTTCTCCAGGGGATCTTCCCAACCCAGGGATCAAACCCAGGTCTCCCGCATTGTAGACAGACGCTTAGCCATCTGAGCCACCTGGGAAGTCATGAAAATGACAGCAAATCAACTTTCCTCTGAACACCTGAAAAGTACACTTCAAAGCATCATGAGCCCAAAACATCTGAGAGTAAGCACAATGAGATGAGCACTTTCTCAGGTGAGAGCCAGGATTACTTACACCAGAATACACAGTGATGTTTTGTTTAACAGTTGAGTAAGCCTAGCTGTCAACCCCAGGAATCTCTAGGTTCAGTCATCTGAATTTATCACCTAACACCCATCAGTGACTTTCTGATACAGATATTCAGGAACTGTTGGTGAAATAAGATGTGTGCAAAGCATGTTTGGTAGAGGCTTGATATAAAATATTGGCAAACAACATTTGGGTCAACAAATTTGGGGCTATTTCTGTTAGCAGTGGTAGAGAAGCCAGAAAGCAAATTTCATTCTGAACTTGCTTTAGGTAAGTTAATTATACAGGGATTTACCAGTATTTCTCAGAATGGATTTGCAATCAGCTTGGAACATTTTTATTATCTTGATTTAAGAAAGGATTTAATTTAAATCAACCCAATTTAAAATGGCTAGTTGATTTAATCAAATTTTAACCCAAAAAAGAGACTTAATTATTTGACATTACCTCTGGCTGTTTTTTGCAAATTTTAAATAGATGACTGTTTTGTGCAAGATATAAAATGTAAATTTTAAAATAATTATTATGAAATACATTCACAAAATAACAAAACTGAGTAATTTGTTTGCTATCAGTAAATGAATATGAGACTTTTTGAGGTTAACCATCTTCATTATAAATATATAGATTTATTTTTTAATATGAAAAGCAAATCATTTGCATTTTGGATATTTCCATCAATAGGGACCAGATACTAACATATACATAATATTATTCTGAAAAAGCTTGCAGGCTAAACTTAAACTGTTCTAGAGACAAATGTCCTGTGTTTATTTTAAATGCTGCATGGAGAATATCTGTCCAGGTGAACATGAAAAATTAAAAATATATTTTTACACTGTTAATGGCCTTTATCTTATTCTTTTTGTTTATTCTCTAGTCAGAAAATTATGTTCTGCTCACTCAAAATTCACATTTGCAATTTAGTGTTTGTTTCAGAAATATTTCTTATCCTTGACTAAAAATATAAATCATCAGTGAGCTTATTAAAGTACACTAATACCCAGCTCCCTCACTAACCAGTTTTTGAGGGGTAGAGCTGGACTACTGTTTCAGAAACTCACTGGTTAATTCTAAAGTATGGCCAAGGTTGAAATATCCACTTTACAGAAAATACATATAGTTCTAAGTGTGCATAAGACTCTATTATTATTAGACTGGTTTATCATATGCAGTGTGCTGTGCTTCGTCATTCAGTCATGTCCTACTCTTGTGACCCCACAGACCACGGCCTGCAAGCCTCCTCTGTCCATGGGATTCTCCAGGCAAGAATACCAGAGTGGGTTGCCATTTGCTTCTCCAATCATATGCAGAGTTTTAACTAATTCAATCAAGTTGTATAGGTGACTCACGCCTGTCATTGGTTATATGTGTTTCTGTGCACATATGGGTGTGTGTGTATGTGTGTGCATGCTAGGATGTGTTTATTTGCTTATTTTTACCATCAGCAATAACTACAAATTTCTGAATGTCTCACTCTTTGTATCAGTCTTAGTTATGGCTGGATACTGCAAATTCAAATTTCACCTTAAATGTCCGTATTGTTCCTACCACCAAGTATTAGAAAAGAATACTAAAGAGCCTTAGACTTGTTCTTAGGTATCATATAATTTATCTGAAAAGTCTTTTTTTAATGCAATATCTAAAATACTTTACAATTTAATGCCCATTGACAGAGGACTGGATAAAGAAGATGTGCTACATATGTACAATGGAATATTAGCCATTAAAAAGAATGAAATAATGCTATTTGCAGCAACATGGATGGACATGGATATTATCATACGAAGTGAAGTATGTCTGGTAGAGAAAGACAAGTATATAATATTGCATATTAATATATGCATAATCTAAAAAAATTATACAAATGATCTTATTTACAGAACGGAAACAGACTCACAGATTTAAAAGCTAACTTAGGGTTATCAGGAAAGGGCTGGGGGAAGGGATAGACTGGGAGTTTGGGATTGACATGTACGCACTGCTATATTTAAAATAAGTAACTAACAAGGATTTACTGTATAGTAGAGAGAACTTGACTCAATACTCTGCAATAACTTAAAAAAGAATTTGAAAAAGAATAGACATGTATATGTATATCTGGGCTTCCCAGGTGGCTCAGCAGTAAAGAATCTGCCTGCAGTGCAGGAGCCACAGGAGACTCAGGTTCGATCCCTGGGTCAGGAAGATCCCCGGAGAAGGAAATGGCAACCCATTTTAGTACTCTTGCCTGGAGAATCCCATGGACTGAGGAGCCTGGCAGGCTACAGTTCACTGGGTTGCAAAAATTCAGACACCACTGAAGCAACTTAGCTTTTTCTTTTCTGTATGTATACCTGAATCACTCTGCTGTACACTTGAAACTACACAAGACAATATTGTTAATCAATTATAAACCAATATAAAATAACAAAAGTATAAATTACCTCAAGAGAAAATAAAATACCTTAAAACTTGAAGGAACAATGTATTTTAATCAAAGTTAAGATATAGATCATTTTCAGGCTGGAAAATATTGGTTTTAATATATCAAATGAAGATTATTTTTAGAATAATGTAAAAAGGCTATCAAATAAAACTATGAGTACATACTTGGAAAGTAACAAATGCAAAATTCAGGTTAAAATATGTGTGTGATATGATCTTAGTGGGGAAAATGTGCATCAATAAATAAATAGGGGAAAGGAAAAGGACATTAAAACATTTTCACTGCTGACTTCTAGATAATGAGTGCAGGTAAATTTATTTTCTGTACTTTCCAAATTCTCCCCCAGTAAACATCTGGGAAGCCACATTATGTCCAAACTAACTTTATAAGTTGAAATGATTTATACAGATTTTTATATTAGATTTGTTTTCTAAAAATTCACATAAAAATAATGTGAACTACGAATCGTACTCAGTACTTTTCTAATTGCTGCATTCTTATTTTAAAGAGGAATGATTTGACCTGTTTTTACTTTAGAAGAGATGATCTAAGTTGAGTTGATTTGGCTTATGCATCTTAGCTGATTAGATTTACACATTTGCAGAACCTAGTAAAGCAAATATGTTCCAGAAGATGCAGCAAAATATCCACAATCCAACTTTCATCTGATCTACTCGTTTTCTAGTTTTTCGTCTCTTTTTCTTCTATACCCTTCTTTCATTTTTAATAGCATGTTAACAAAACAAAAAAGCTAATTATGGTATTTTATTAAATGCTATTGGGTAAGTGTCTACAACATGCTAAGCTGCTAACATATATTAGATAGAGTGTACAGTCCTTTCAGAGCCAATAAGTCAGACTAGAAGGAAGTAATTTTTAAATTTCTGGTGATTTCTCTGTCTTTAGAGAGTAATAGAAAAGATTTGTTGCTCAGTAATTATCCTTAATTTAGGACCTCATGATTAAAGAAAACCCTGCTTAATAGTATGAAATGTAAGTAGCATTTAGAAGAAAAATTGGTCAAGTAAATTGAATTTTGAGGAAGAGCCATAGGTTAATGACAAAGGAGGTTTAAAGGTGATAGACAGGGCTAAAATTAATGTAAATGAAGGAGAAGAAATTGCTGGATATTGCACATTCATCATAGATATCCTGCATAGTTCAGGGCTGATGTAAGCTTTCCGTCCTAAATTTCTCTTTCTCTAGTTGTATTTATCCAAGTTAGTGAGAATGGTAGCTCCTGAGCAGCCATTTTCCATCCATTCTCCTAGACAGACATATTTATATGTAAATATTAAAAATTTAATTGCTCAGAAATGCATGTCTTTAATAAATGTAAATCAATAAAAATCTATTTAGGAAGACTTTTTACTTGCATGCAATAATTCACATAACATAATGTTAACTAAAAACAGTGGGATACAAACTTAAATTGTCAAGACTGGCTTGACAAGCAGGGTTTCCAAAAGAGTAATACAGCAGGAGAATGAGAAGACACAAGAATTCAGCGAAAAGTGAGGATCAGAGGACCAACACCCCTCCAAGGTGAAGATGCTGATACTGAATCCAAGCTAGCTTCATTATACTCTCAGCCATGAATGAAAGAATGTGCAGGGAGGAAAGCCATAACTCATGTGGCCTTCAGGGCCAAAGAACAAAGTAATCATTAACCACTGAGTAACTAAGAAACAGTAATCAATAACAAATCAGTAACTAAGACTAATATTCTTATCTATAGATTTTCTACCAGATACATAAAACATGGGACTCACCAGTTGGGAAACAGTCTGGGGTCGGTTTTCCGATCCCAGGATCATATCTTGTTTTCAAGATTATGAACTGTTCCCTCTGGACTTGTTCCAAGAGTCTCATGCGTCATAGCATCCAGTTTATCAAGAATTATAAATTTCTTTTGTGGCCCTTGCCAGGGCCTGCTTTTCTTTTATTCTTCCCACCTCCTACAGTAAATAAGATGAAATAGCAATTATTTAAAAATAAGCATATATCTAAGGAGAACAGACTTGAAACAAATATACCAAAGTTAAAGCTTGTTAATAGTTATTTCCAAGAGTTAAGAGTGATCTTTAAGTTGCTTCTTAATTACTTCCTATTTTCTAAAACGTTTATTTCAGAAAGGAACTGTTAATTAAAATTTTCCAATGAGAGGACACACAGGCAAACCTATGGCTGACTCATGTTGATGTTTGGTAGAAACCAAAGCAATGCTGTGTGTGCTTAGTTGCTCAGTCATGTCCCACTCTTTGCAACCCCACGGACTGTAGCCTACCAGGCTCCTCTGTCCATGGGGATTCTCCAGGCAAGAATACTGGAGTGGGTCGCCATGCCCTCCTCCAGGGGATCTTCCCAACCCGGGGATCGAGCCCAGGTCTCCCACATTGCACGCAGATTCTTTAGCATCTGAGCCATGAGGTAAAGCAATTATCCTTCAATTTAAAATAAATAAAAATTTTAAATACAGTAATACCAAAAATATACATATTTAGATATATGTTGCTGTTGTTTAATCACAAAGTCATGTCTGACTCTTGTAACCCCATGGACTTCAGCCCATCAAGCTTCTCTGTCCATGGGATTGCCCAGGCAAGAATACTGGAATGAGTTACCATTTCCTTCTCCAATTTAGATGTAAAAGACATAACTAAAATACTTTGAAATGAGGAAAGTTTAAGCTAATTGCTAAAGACCAAACAATCAACAAAGACTTTTTTAGACATAGTAAGCTTAAGAATCAGTATTATTTAAAAATAAACAATACAGTTAGTGGGGAACACTAGAATTTAGTGGAGATAATTTCTTAATTAATCACCTTTTTATACATAGTATGAGCTATATGATGTGAGGCGATAAAGCACCAAGTTTGTGAGATTGCAATCTGAAAACACAGAAAATAAGAAACTGGGTAAGGTTCACAGGTATTTCTTCTCAAAAAGTAGGTGAAGATATGTATTTTTAATTGATTGTCAATGGTTCCAGAATGGACGCTCTGGTCAATGTACTAAGGCAGGCAAATCATACCATTTTAAGGTAAAAAATGAATGAGATACAAACAACATTCAGACGGAAAGGATGTATGGGGGTCACTTTAGTGCCGCCTCCCTTTAAGTGTCTCTACTTAAACACTTCCTCACAAATCAGCTTATGAAGTCCAAATGTCTATATTCTATTATCCCAAATGACTTCTCCCAGGTCATACAAAAAGAGGATACATATTTAGCCAAAACTCTCATCTACAAACAGGCCTTCAACCCTTGGATGGGTGCTATCTTGGATACAGCCAGACTAGTCTTTTTTTCTTTTAATTCTCTCTTTTTTTTTTTTTCCTGCTCTGGTTTGTTGATTTATTCCATAAAATTTGGCACCAAAGACTACAAACTGCTTCAGATATGATCTTACCAGAAGGGGGGCTTTCACAGGAAATGTATCCTAGATCCCCATGAATAACATTCCAAGTCACAAACTTCACTAGGACATAACAATTATCACAGTAATACTCCCAATGAACTATTAAGTATGCAGGCTTGTGCAAGTACACACACACACACACACATTTACCGTGCAAAAAGGAGAGGGAGACAGTTTGAAGGAATAATTATTTAGCAATCAGCTGCAGGATGGCTTTCAGGGAGGAAAGAGGGTGATACAAAATGGTGATAGCTCAGTCTGGTCACCTGACAAGAGCCAAATCAAAGTGTTCTACAAGTTACCCTCAAGGGTGCTGACTCTATTCAGGACCTGTAGAAAGAAAACAAAGTCTAGTGTATATAAGCACCACTCTCACGACAAGGAAAATACTGTTTAAATGGAACCTAAAGAAGAGACAGGAGGCTATATTGGGAACTTGTCATAATCATCTAGGGGAAAAAATGATGATGTTTTAATCTAAGGTGGTAAACTTGCAGAGAAAACTCAAAATGGAGATACATCCAGAAAGAGAGTCAAATATGATGTGGTTAGTGAGGGAGGTGGAGATGTCAAAGATTATGTCAGGCTTCATCTCACCTTTATTCTCAGGCATGGCTAGTAAATTTTATATAATTTTGCAATCCTGAGGCAAATGGCATCAGCAGCAAGTTTTACTAGTCAATAAAGAGTAATTCTACCCATCCACTGGTAATTAATATATTAAACAGTGAGAAAGCAATTCACTAAAAGCAATATACTTAGATAAAATAGATATTTATACAAAATTATAAAATGCTCATAAGTGCACCTAAAGGAAAACACACACTCATTTTAATTTATACAGCCAGATAAAGCCTGGAAGAATCTAAGTGGAAATTGAAAGATGAGATACCATTAACCAAGAGAGTAAATCCACACCATATGGAGGTATCCAACAGGCAGCTGGATATATGGGCCAGGGTTTGGGAGGAAAATCTTGGCGAGAATTTCACTCATGGTTCCTAAAAATATGTAAATTGGCATTGAAGCTACATGATCTTGTAAAATCTGAAGATGGGTGGCTTCCTGTGAAGTAAGATCGGTGCTTCCAATGCCACCCCATCTGCCTTCTCATTGGCATTATTGGCAACTGAGTATCAGACTCCCATTCCTCAAAACTTCCATTCTGGAGCACACCTGCCTTCAGGGAAGCTCTGCCTGCATCTGAATATTCCAAAATGGACCTTCTATGCCCTCTTTAATTTTGAAAAAGACTTGCTCACCTGTTTTCAAATTTCCATTTATTGCCACACCACAATCTTCCTATGGGCCACCATCAAGAATACAGAAAGTTTCTATGCTCTTCTTAACGTCTCTAGCTAGAAAATCACAATGTTAATTTTCTAATTAGAGACGAGCTCTAATAAAGACCAGCCTTTTCTGGGTATCTGCTCTATAATATCTACTAAAATCTAAAATTATGAGTGTGGTGGGCCTTTTGCTTTCATGGTTAAGTGCATGGACTCTTGAGCTCTAGCATCTGGTTTCAAATCCCAGCTCTGCCACCTCTGAGCTTTGAGTTCTTCATCAAACAACTTGACTCTGTGCTTTAGCTTTCTCATCTGTAAGGGGGACATGATAATAGTATGTACTTCCTGGTCTTGTCATAAGGAGTATATGAGCTGACACATGGAAATTACTAAAATAGTGTCTGGTTCCTGGTGAGTGCTACAGAAATGCCCACTATTATTTTTATTGTTTGTTGTTATTAGCATTATTTTTTTCTATCCATCAGTCTTTCATAGAAGAGTTCTGATATCTGGCAAGTCATTATCAAAAGAAATTAAAAATATGTAGTTTATTAATATTCTCAGCTTCCTATAAGAAGAAAAAAAGGATGTGAGGAATTTCTATTGTTCTCAGTGGAAAAATGTTCTCAACTTTTATTCTATTATGATATCTGTACATCTATCATATCAATAAATAATTTAAAGTTTTATAATTAATATTTCATGGGTTGTAACAGTGGTCAATCACTAACAATTTCCAGTTATGGGTAACTTCAGTAAATATTTAATGTCTTTAGCCAAAAATGATCAGGCTAGGGAAGCAAATATCTCTGGTGAGTAGAAATGCAAGTTTTTGAAGTAAAGAACTCTCCATGCACTCAGCAGAATGAACCATTACATATGAAAGACAGTGACTTATGTCAGCAGCATCATCACCAGACACTCATTGGTGATGGTGCTGCCTAGCGCAGAAGTCTCTACTGCTCACAACACGCAGCCACCATCTCATCCTTAAGGTCACGGGGAGATTCTATTCTAGGAGTTGGTCTTCAGCCCTATGAGGTTCTTTCAACATGTTAAAGACTTGTCTACTGTATAAGGAAATTTTTTGTTGCAAGTAACAGAAAACACAGCTTAACTTACCTTACATAGGCTTTGTTTCTTGTTACCAAAACACTCACAGGTAGGCATGCTTTATCACTTCTTAACCTCCATTTCTCTTTGATTCTCTCTGCCCCAGTCTCATCTATGATCATTTTATTTTTAGCCTGGTGTCTATCATGCAGCAACATTATCAGGTCCCACTAACCACATAGTACATGGTCTAGAAGACAGAAAGGTTCTCATCCCCAACCACAGATCAAAAGTTCTCAGCTTCACGTTATTAGAAACAATGTATGTTACAAGCCCATCCCTGATGAGCGACTATACAAGATGGATATGATTTTGCTGAGTGGTTATGTAGCTATTACCATAGTCCAAAGGCAGAATAAATAAGGAGGCAAGCAATTCATCTGGTTATTTTTTTGTGAATGATGCCATTTCCACAGTTTTAACAGAGTTCACACTGTTACGCTTGGTATTCTATGCCAAACAAGTATTTTAAGATTGATGTGATTTCAGATTTTAAACAATCACTGCACATTAAATAGCAGTACCCCCAAAATAAGTTTTCTTTTTTCTCCCTTGATCAATAGAAAGAATCACTTCAACATTGCTATTTTTCAGTTAGCCACTATTATGGAGTTAGTTTTGAGATTCCTATTATCAAGAAAATTGTTTCCTTGTATTTCTTGCAGTTAAACTATCAGTAAGATTAGCAGGTATTATTTTCACAAATGTCATTAAGGTTCTAGCTGAGGCAGCTATCCATTTTGACAACAGTCTACTTTAATAGAAGTTCTCGTGTCCAGGACCACTTGTTCACATAATAGAAGCTACTGGGTATATTAAATAAAGAATCTAAGGTAGATTGTTTTATTTTTATTTACATTGACACCCTCAGTCCAGAGCAACTCCTTATTATTTAATGATATTATTTTAAGTTACTTAGGAGAAGAAGTGTTCTTTTCGAGAAGTTTCCCTTCAACATTTTATCAGGATATTGACGGTTCATTCAGTAGTAACATATGCAGAGTACATCATGAGAAATGCTGCTCTGGAAGAAGCACAAGCTGGAATCAAGATTGCCAGGAGAAATATCAATAACCTCAGATATGCAGATGACACCACCCTTTATGGCAGAAAATGAAGAGGAACTAAAAAGCCTCTTGATGAAAGTGAAAGTGGAGAGTGAAAAAGTTGGCTTCAAGCTCAACATTCAGAAAATGAAGATCATGGCATCCGGTCCCATCACTTCATGGGAAATAGATGGGGAAACAGTGGAAACAATGTCAGACTTGATTGTGGGGGGCTTCAAAATCACTGCAGATGGTTATTACAGCCATGAAATTAAAAGACACTTACTCCTTGGAAGAAAAGTTATGACCAACCTGGATAGTATATTCAAAAGCAGAGACATTACTTTGCCAACAAAGATCCATCTCGTCAAGCCTATGGTTTTTCCTGTGGTCATGTATGGATGTGAGAATTGAACTGTGAAGAAGCTGAGTGCCGAAGAATTGATGCTTTTGAACTGTGGTGTTGGAGAAGACTCTTGAGAGTCCCTTGGACTGCAAGGAGATCCAACCAGTCCATTCTGAAAATCAGCCCTGGGATTTCTTTGAAAGGAACAATGCTAAAGCTGAAACTTCAGTACTTTGGTCACATTATGCAAAGAGTTGACTCACTGGAAGAGACTCTGATGCTGGGAGGGATTGGGGGCAGGAGGAGAAGGGGACGACAGAGGATGAGATGGCTGGATGGCATCACTGACTCAATGGACGTGAGTCTGAGTGAACTCCAGGAGTTGGTGATGGACAGGGAGGCCTGGCATGCTGCGATTCATGGGGTCACAAAGAATCGGACACGACTGAACGACTGAACTGAACTGAGCTGAAGTCAATTTACTGTCTAATTATATCTGTGACTTTTTTGAGTACTTTTTTAAAATTACTTCATGCATAGCTTTTGGTTCTGAATTCTATTTCACAACTTCTTCATATTTAACTTTATTTTTGTCCATACATGCAGGAATTCTGCATTTTTGATAATTTAACCTGCCAGAACATTCATTACAAACTTTCTGTTATGTATCATCTTCCAGAAAATATTTGCACTCTCAGTTCAGTTCAGACACTCAGTCATATCCGACTGTTTGCAGCCCCATGAATCGCAGCNAATCAAGTCTGACATTGTTTCCACTGTTTCCCCATCTATTTCCCATGAAGTGATGGGACCGGATGCCATGATCTTCATTTTCTGAATGTTGAGCTTGAAGCCAACTTTCTCACTCTCCTCTTTCACTTTCATCAAGTGGCTTTTTAGTTCCTCTTCACTTTCTGCCATAAGGGTGGTGTCATCTGCATATCTGAGATTATTGATATTTCTCCCGGAAATCTTGATTCCAACTTATGCTTCATCCAGCCCAACATTTCTCATGATGTACTCTGCATAGAAGTTAAATAAGCAGGGTGACAATGTACAGCCTTGATGTACTCTTTTCCTATTTGGAACCAGTCTGTTCCATGTCCAGTTCTAACTGTTGCACTCTAACCAGCCCCAAATCAGCTAACACTATACAGACTTAATTATTTTTTGTAGTTTGGGCCTTATGATAACACTCTATTATATAAGTGCATGTGCATGTGTATATACACACAAAAATATCACCTGAGACATACATTTTCACCTGTATTTATTCAAAGGCTAGAGTACAAATTTAAACCAATAGTAACACAAAAGTTTCTGCCTAATAGACACTTATGAGTCCATAAGACATATATTCTTATCTTGTATCTTTTCCAAAACAGGAAAAATTTTGCCTGCATTACTTTAAAATACTCTAGAATTTTTTAATGTTTTAAGATGAATTAACAATGTTGTATTCAAGAAAAAAAATGGAAAGTCTTTACAGACGTTGAAAGTTTTTCCAATTGAGTTGTGAACATATGTTACTTAAAAAATGTTTTTTTGTAACTTTATTTTTTTCATGTTTCTTTGAATAATTCACCATCCATCTATGCTGAGGCTGGTTTTTGTGAGATACATTAAACTGGTAAAGATAAAAGATGTATGTTGTAAAAGCTGTAGAATTTGCTGATTTTAAAATATATCAATTTGGGGTTGCTGCTATAATTTCTTCTTTGAAAGTCTAACTCTAGATGCTGTACACTCTGGTTTTTATGCCATTATTTCTGTAAGTAAATGTGACATATTCTCACTTAGATCTGTTTCTCCAATTTGGTAGAGTTACTCTCTTATCAAGTTTTCTCTATTGATAAACGACTTTAACTTCTCTGCATTTCTCTGAGCAGCATGCACATCAGCAGGTAATTTCTCCTAGCTGGTGTTCAATATGTGGATTCCATGAGTTTTTTTCCCCAACATCTACACTCCAGTCCATTTATTAAAAATATCTGGGCTACCCAGATTTTCTGATGCAATGGTAGGACCTGTTTGAATGTGGTTAATGAATTTTCAACACTGTCTGTGTTGCATTAGAAACATCCAATAACAGATCAATTATAATTTATAATTTGGATTTGCATTTCTAAAATAAGACAAGAAATTAGCCACCTGTGAACAAACCTGTGGATTGTTAATGTTTTTAACAATTTTCCGATTCATAAATAATCCAAAAATATTTTATTTAGCAAATGACTTTTTCATGTTTTCACATAATTTTTATGTCAACAACTCTCTTTTCCTACTCTATCATAGTTTTCACTGTTCATTAAAATAAAAGATCCAAATAACATGTGTACAGTTGTCATGGCAGACAGGGTATATGATATCCTCAATGATCCCAAACTTCTAATATGCATATCATTGTGTAATTCCTTCCCCTTGAGTGTAGGCTGCTTCTAATCAACATAACATGGCAAAGGACACAGGATGTCACTTTCATGGTGAATTTACATACAACTGTAACTTCTCTTTTGCTATCAGACTCTTCTGCCTTCTTGGTTCACATGCTTTGATGAAACAAATTGCCATCAATAAACTAAGGGTGATCTCCAACCAAGAACTAACTAGAAAGTGAAGTTCTCATTTCAACAATTCTCAGGGAAGCAAATTCCTTCCAAAACCCCAAAACCACAGGAGTTTATGAGTACATCCTTCCCCAGTTGAGACTTTACAAGAAATGGCAACCCTGGCTAACAGTTTTGATTGTAGTCTCATGAGAGCCACTGAAAGAAAGCCTAGGCTAAGCTATGCCCAGACCTCTGACTCACTGAAGCTATAAAATAACAAATGTGTGTTAAGTCATTAAGTTTATAGTGATCTGTTATACACCAACAAAACTCTAATATACTTGCCACAAACAAGTTTGAGAGAAAGCAAAAGTAATCAGGATAAGTTTGACGAATAATGGCAGAGTAATCAAATACACTAAAGGATAATCCAATATTGTGGCATTTTCAGGGTCTTCAGTCAGTACTTTTTTTTTTTTAACAGAAAGAATGACTAACGTTGGATTTTGGTAAGTCAGTGAAGTAGAAAGTTTTAAACACTCTTACAAATTGGAGAAGGAAATGGCAATACATGCCTGGAAAATTTCATGGATAGAGGACCCTGGTGGGCCAAGTTTAGCACTGGAATTGTTTATTATATTACAGAGTTTCTCTAAGTCTCAGAATTATAATCTAAAATACCTGCATCTACTGTCTTTCCTCTTATGCACCTTAAATGCAAGTTTCCAAAGAACAAGGGAATTTATGAACACTGACTGTCACGTTGAATTCAGTTTTTCTGTGTCATTAGTTAGTTATCTGATTATACAATGTATTACAGATAATGCATACATAAATTAAGTTCCTGTTTATCTATTCTATATACCCAGGGATTGAACCTGAGTCTCTTACATCTCCTGAATTGGCAGGTGGGTTCTTTATCACTAGTACCATCTGCAAAGTCCATTCATTACATTACTACCAGAAAACAGTGGATTGGATTATACCAAATTAGAGTTTAAGTTACAGATGTTTGTCTTATCCATTAATTCTATGATAAACTGAAATTATACTTGGGGAGAATGTAGAGGTACCTCAAAAACAGCAGACATCTTTCACAGTAGTTGATCAGGGTGAGCTGCCAAAAAGATAATTAGAGGTATAGCTATTTTAATGCTTATTTCATGTCAATGATAATATATAAGAACTACTTTTTGTCTTTATCACAACCACTAGTACTATTTTTTCTAGGAAGAGACATAAAGCAGAGAGCTAGGCAACTCTGAGGCTGGTGCAACCCAGATGGCATCCTCAGTCCCCACTTTCACATTTCCAGCTCTGAATCAAACATGAAGTGAAAATCTCAGACAAGTGGAACAGGGTGTTAATTCCTGGCTCAGAAGACTTTTCTAGCATTTCCTTCACATTACACTTATCTCAGCATCTTGCCAACCTAAAGGTAAATAATGCTCACTGACTGTGATAGAACTTCTGACCCTCTCTTTAGGATTGCCTACCAATAACTATTTGTCGAGTCCTTGGGGTATAGGTCACATGTGCTCACACACGCAGTCATCTCTGTCTTATGATCCCAACATTTTCCTATTTAATCCATATTTTCTGCCAAAGGTTCAAATCCTTCCAGGGTTGAGTTAGAAGCAGCAGTCGCTCTCTAAGGCTGCCAACTATCTTTCTCTGATGAAAATCTGCTTCACCAGAAAGCTTAGAGTTGTATGTGGTTATGGAAAGTGTAATAGCAGGGTTAGCTGCTGCAACTGCTGCTGCTGCTAGGACTATTCATAGTGTCTGACTATCTTGGTTCAACATTATGCTTAGTCAATTAATATTTGTTCTATTTTTTAACAGTGACCCCAAATGGGGGAAATAACTTTCAAGTTTCCACTACCACCAACAGGCTTCACTCTTAAGTAAGAGTTATAAAGCAGTATTAACTTTGCATTTCTCTCTTCCATCAAGTATATGCTCCCTTCATATGTTTACTGCATATTCTCCTGAGGGTTCAGAGATGGGAGGGAGGTCCAAGAGGGAGGAGATATACATATGTATATAGATGGGCTTGCCAAGTGGCACTAATGGTAAAGAACCGGCCGGCCAAGGCAGGAGACACATGAGATATGAGTTCAATCCCTAGGTCAGGAAGATCACCTGGAGAAGGGCATGACAACCCACTCCAATATTCTTGCCTGGAAAATCCCATGGACAGAGGAGCCTGGAGGGCTACAGTCAGATCGAAAACGAAGCAACTTAGCACGCACACACACATGGCTGATTCAATTCCTTATACAGTAGAAACTAACACAACATAAAACAACTATACCTCAATTAAAAATAAAAACCAATTATCTGAAGGATACACATTGTGCAATACATTTCAGCATCGCTCTCCTCTAATTCTGAAGGATACTGCTCACATCAAAACTGGGGCTTCATGACTACTCCCCAAGAATGCAGTCTTTGAAAGATCTTTAGGTTGTACTGAAATAACTCCTCAGTGATCCCCACCCACCATTGCTATAGACATCATTGGAAATGCCTAAGTTCCAGAGATATCTATAAAAATTAAGATTCAAATTAGCACTCTATAACATAAGAAAGTCAGGTTGAGTCTTTTTCAATTAATACTGGAATTGATGCATCGCCAGTTCTTGAACACACGCTTTCCTCCACCCACATCTATGGCCCTCTATGAGGACAGCATTAGCCACTATGGTAGATCAACCTCACACTTACCATTCCACAACACGGTCATAGTTTCCAACACTCTCTCTGGAATACACATTTGTCCAGAAAGTAATTACAGTGCATTGCACACTTTTTGATTTAGAGCCATGTGAAATAACAGGTTATATCTATAAGCTGCTTGAAAAAGAAATCTGTACCAGACAAAGGTAAATGTTCAACTCCTAACTATAAAAGTGATGATTTCATTTATCCTGCAAATAAAATTTCGCTTTTGGATTATGGTATGTATTTCAGATAATTTCACTTGCACAATCAGCATTTAACAATCTGTAATGAGGCTTGTCATTTTGTAACTTGAAGCCTCATCATAAAGTGTGCAAAAAAAATTCAAGTTTATGCAGTCAATTATTTGGATGGGAAACGAATATCATTCTTCCCTTGATTAGAGACTAAGAGAAATCTTAAGAAAGTGGGGCATCTGTTTTCCTGCCCTGAGATAGATCTATATGTTAATGTACTGCCCTGATTCTGAGGATGACACTGCTGACCCATGAGTGAGTCATTGCAGTATTTTTCCATCAGCAGTGAGGAATTTTCCCTATTTTACCTCTTTTTACCAGACATTGACTTACTGGATGAGATCAAAGGGCTGTAAATGGTTAGGTCCATTGCTTCTGGTTAACATGGACAGAGTTCTGTGCCCGTTGCCAGAACTGCATTGCAAAATGGATCAGATGATCTTAAGCAACATCATACAGGGACCCACAATCATAAAGTAAACATCCAGAATGTCTGAGCACTCAGATTGTGGTGCCAACTGAGGCACTGGAGGCAAGGAAAACAAGCTCATACCCAGAACACATGTCAGCCACCGAAAGACCAATACCTCCTTCCTCTGAGGTAGAAGGGATGTGAAGAAAGCTGCTTGTCCCAGTATGGCTGGCTGTTCTCAGTGGCTCAGTACTAATCTCTGCTGCTGACAGGTCAGTGTTCAGCTAAAACAGGAGCTGTAATAGGGATGAACCTGTAATAGGGAACTCGGACTCTAGGCTTAAAAGCAAAGTCTCCATTCTGCAGCCAAAATCACTCCTGTGATATAGTCACATGTGTACTTATGAACAGAGGCTAGACAAATCATCACACCCAGAGGTACATTTAGCTCCTCACTGTATTGAATGGTATACCATTGACACTGCTGTGGATACAAAATCTGCAAGCTTCGAGCCACTCCCATATGCCTACCTTTCCACAAAACTCTTCATCTCAACTATCTCAATCTTTTTCCGCACAGGCTCCTAAGGAGCCAGGCTATTTATCACAGCCAACTACAGCCACATGTATTTTTACCTCAGATCAATTCTTTCCCCATGCCAAGTAAAAGACCAAGCATACTGCTTAAGGATATTCCCAGTGGAAAGATTTCTCTGCAGCACTGCTCTTAAGGCCACATATGCTATAACGTAGCTACTGTCCATTTTTGGCTCATACCAACTTATCAAGCTAACCCATCCACATACCAAGCCCAGATATTTTCCATGTCTATCCTCTGGTCATACAAACCCATCACAAGATGTGAACAGGAGCAGAATATTGGTCCCCTGAAAAATTCATCATTGCACCCAGTCCTGAAATCTTAACATGGTATGTCTCACTCTCTGGAGCATATGTGTTTTAACACAAAATCCAGAGCACATTCCAGTTCCTGCTCCCCTAGTATTCTTAGTATGTTGTTATTAACTTACAGTGAATGAACATAATGCTCTGTGGAATGTTTAAATTAGGGCTGTTCGGTGGAACTATAAACATATAAATAAAATTTTTCACCAACCACATTTAAAAAGAAAAAGTTAAATCCATTTTACTTACATGCATGTTAGTCAACCAATATCCCAAACTGTTTTTGAAAATGTAATTACTATAAGAATATTAATTAGATATCTCACATCCTTCTTTGGTACTAAGACTTTACTCTTTTACACAAACAGCACATTTTGATTTGCCTTCTCCACATTTCAAGAGCTCACTAGCTACACGTGAACCTCCACTTTTGACCAACGTGGGATAACAAGAACCAGAATTACCCACCTGTCAAGCAAAAAACTAGACAAAATATGTGAAATAATACTTTTCTAGACACTTGCCTTAGGGAACAAAGGACAGGAATACCTTGGAGATGGGAAATGAGTGAATTAGCCCTATGACTGCTCCAACTCACTGTCCTGAGAGTTTCTAAGACCTTGTCCAAGAAGACAGAACCCAAGAGGAGTTCAGCAGACTCCCTAATTGAGGAGGGGGCTTGGAGCCGAGGAGGTCAAGGCAGCTACAGGCCTCAAGAAAGAGAACCAGAGAGGAGAATGCTGCATAGACAGAGAACCACAGGGATCTTCGGCAGAACAGCACATGTGTGTAAGTAAACTAGGAAAGTCAGACAAATAATCACCTGAAAGGATTAGCGGAAACACACACTCACACAAATTGAGGAAGAGTGTGCATTCCCACCAGCCATGTTGGAAAATGTCAAGATTTAATGGGCATCAGGAAGAATACACAGAGGTGTCTTGCTTCAGTTGGGGTGATAATTAGGTCCGCGACAGGGGATCAAACTATTTCCAAGTAACAGGTGCATCCCAGAACAAAAGACAGGATTATTTATATAAGACTATGAAAATATGCAGCAAACAAATTGGTAAAATTCACAACATCTCACCTCCAATCAAAAATGATGAGGTTTGCAAAAAAGCAAGAAAAAATGCTCCAGCATGAGAAGAAAAATTAATCAACTGCCACCAACCCAGAATAGACCCAGATATAAAAACTAGCTGATGATAACATGAAAGTAGTTATAATTATACTGTAAATTAAAAAATACAAGTTGAGAGGTACTTCCAGTTTCAGATTCAACAAACTTGGAAACTGTCACTCCTGTCTCCAAAACAAGAAAATTTGATTGTTGATAGAAAATCAATGACTTGTCCTGCACATTAAGGAATGGAGGTCACAGAACAATCCCGAAATCTGGAGAGACAGCTACATGAGGAAATATCACATCTGAAATCTGCTTCTACTTCCTGGGAGAAAAAGCTGCTAGAGACAGAAGCTTGCAGAAGCTGTTCAATGGTAAGTTTGATGACATGCCGGAAGCTGAATGAGAACACTTAAGAGACCCAGAAATTCCCTGAGAGACGATCCTCTACTTTTTTAAGGGCTTTCTCTCCAGGGACCTGACTGAGTCTCATTGTGAGGAGCAGAGAAAGATCTCCTTGTGGCCCTGGGAGGGACTGAGGAAGGCTAACCATTGGGGAATACATGTAGGTCCATTTTCAAATCAGAGGCTTCTCTCCAAGATTAAGAATTTGGCCGGAGCAAAATTTTAAAATCTTAAGCTAGGTGGGGGAAGGGGAAGAGAATTTTCCCCATGCCAGCCTTCTAGAGTCTCTATTTCATCTAAGGGTGTTGGTAAGAAATAAAATCAACACAGATCAGAACCCTGCAGCGAAGGCAAGGAGTAGATGGTAGTGGGGAGGGAGGAGGCGGGTAAGCTACACCAGAAGAAAACAATTGTGAAGATCACAGTCCTGAGACAGAAGTCTATCAAAAGACTGAGACTTAGCTGGAATATTATACATTGCTCCCATTTACATACATCTTACCACCACACCAACAGGCTCCAGTACAATAACAATAAGTGATAGCTGAACAACCCGAGGACAAAAGGGGAGGCAGTCAAGGGCACTAAGGAAGTGAAGTCTCTGTCACCTACAGCCACAAGCTACTAACCACAGTGCTGCTCTACTCCCAGCCAGATTAACAACAATCATTAAGGCCCTATTTATTCAGTTCTTATTACCCTGAATAACATGTCTGGCTTTCAACAGAAATGATACAGCATGTCAAAAGCAAGGGGAAAAATACTCTCAAGAGACAAAGCAATCAGCAGAACCAGACTCAGAAATGACACAGATATTGCACACTATATGATTCCAATGGTAAAATATTTTGGAAAAGGTTTAGCTATAGAAACAGGGAAAAGCTATCAGTGACTGCAGGTACTCAGGCAGATGGAGGAAAGGATGAAAGAGGGAAGCACAGGAGCGTCTGAGCATGGTGAAATGATTTTGCCTAATCCTAAACCTGGATTCCTGACACCCTTCATTTGTCCAAAGCCATAAAATTTTACAGCAAAAGAACTTTAAAGTATGAAAGTTTTTAAATATACTCAGGGCATTAAGGGGTCCCTAAATATGATACAGGCAGTAACAAAACAATCTAATGCAATTACAATGGTATGAAATAATGTAACTGAAAGGGCAGAGGAAAAAGATTTTGTTGGAAGTAACTCTGAAAATGAGTTAGGACTGCAAGAGTAAAGATCACAGAAACAACATAAGCACTCCACGTTGACTCATAAAACTGTTTATGGTGGGAGTACACGTTAACAAGTCTTAAATTATTACACATGGATTCTGAGCTATACAGTGAGATACACAAAGAAAGGATGAAGGGAGAGAGATCCCTCACTGCTGGGCTGTGAATTTATAGATATGCCAAGGGAGGAGGCTAGAATGATCCATGCAGTACATGATTAGCATTAGATAACTCGATATTAATTCAGGATTAGCGTAATACAGATACAGATGAATATACAGAGCAACACATATAGATGTATATATACACGAGTTGGTAAACACATAAATATTCTTGCCCTGTCAGCTTAGAGGGTCCTGCAAGCTTTATCACTCTATAGCAACAAACACATCTAATGTCTAGATCTTGGTGTCTAATAATACTCTCCTTTAAGAGGAACCAGGGCTCCCTGGATAAATGCATGACTCCAGAGCTCAGGGAAGGAACACACAAGATGATCCCTGAGGTCTGGAGCAGTGTAGAGTGCCAGAAAGTAAGAAAATAATGAATGAAAAGTCCACAAAGGTGGGGATGTATCAAAGGGACACAGGCGCTAACAAAGAGTTCTCAACAGTCAAAGCTAAAACAATCTGAACAATGAAATAAAGTAATACTGGATTATAAGCCAAAGTCCAAAATAAACAACCAGGAGTTCACAATAATGTAAATAAATGATTCAATAAATAAAGAGGAGAAAGAAGACAAGTCTCCAAAGCAGAATTCTAAATAATTTATGTAGACACCCCACCTTCAAAGTGAAGAAACATAATTCCCTTCTTTTTAAGCGTGGGCTTCATAGAGTGACTTCTTTCCAAAGAGTACAGTGTACAAACAAGGAAAATACAGGAACTTTGCTGGGGAGAAATGTGACCAATGTGACCTGAGCTGGGTGATTGAGATGAACACCATCAGCGATGGGACAGGTGAGCTGTAGGTCCTCTTGATAAGACGTGCAATTTCCTGTGTATTCTGCCTTCCAAAAACCCCAGTCTAACCATGAGAAAAAAAGTCAGACAAACACCAATTGAAGGACAGTCTATACATATCTGACCAATATTTGCAAGAAATGTCAAAAGTCACCAAAGATAAAGAGTGTCTGAGAAACTGTTACTGTCAAGAGGAGCCTAAGGAGATAAGGCCAGACAGGATCCTGCAACAGAGAAAAGACACTAGGTAAAGAGCAATGACATCTTAATAAGTTATGGACATTTTTAATAATAATGTGGTTTATTAGTTACAGTAAACATACTATAACCACTGAGCGATGTTAATAATAGGGAAACTGGGAGTGGAATATTGGGAACTCTCTGTACCGTCTTCACAAGTTTTTTAGAACTCTAGAACTATCTCAAAATAAGTTTATTTAAAACGTGTTAGTGACACGAAAGATATTTTTAAAAGGACTCAAATTAAACTTCTAGGGATGAAAACTACAGTGTTAAATTAAGGCCCAGATAGACTTTGCCTCAGATGCAAAATTTAAAGGGGGGGTGCCAAAAAACTCTATATTAAGATAAATAATATTTTAAAGCAATATTCTAAAAGTCATAATTAATACAAAAATATCCATGAAGAACATAATACATAAATTTAAAATAAAGGACTCAAAAAATGCTGTGCCAAGCCATATTGGAGCCTGAGATAAAAAGGAAAATTGTGAGGCCATATACATGTTTTATGTATTTTCTTACTAGTTTTTTACAGAACATGAGAGTAATTGAAAAAATTTAAAGTATGTATAATAACACTCACAGCAATAAAGCTTATTCGGGAAATATATCTCTTGATAAAGTTTATACATATTAAACAAGTTACATTCACTCATTTTAACTAAAACTCAAAATTGAAAATGAGATAAACCAAAAAACAAGTCCTTAAAAATATTATTGATGAGTTTCCTTTTTATTAAATCTAGAAAAATAAAATTATAATATTCTGTTTGGGGTATAAACAAAATGCTCTAAGTTCAACTAGCATTGTGCATTTGAAATACCTACTTTTCAATCATTCAGTGTTTTCCCAGGAATGGGGTGGAATAGAAAGTTCAGCAAAAGATTCATATGCACAGCCCTTGAGTTATAGAAAATAATGAACTAGTATAATTCACTAGAGAAAGGTTGGAACTTTCAATCAATAATGTTGGGAAAATGGCTATATCAGAGAAAAATAAACATTGACTCTTTTCTCATTTCATGCATAAAAATTAGTTCACAATTTACCACAGATCTAAATGTGAAAGGCAAAATAATATTTTTATATGTTTACATTAGTCAATAAAAATATTTCATTAATAGGATACAAAAAGTCACTAACAACAAAGAAAAAAATAATGAATTGGACCTTATTATTTCGGTTTATTAAAAGGCTCCACTAAAAGAGTGAAAAAATTAATTACAGCTGGAAGAAAATATTCACTATATATAGTGAAGCAAGGACTCATACCCAGAATATCTAAAGTATTTCTACAAATCAATAAGGAATAAAAAAAAAAAAGACCTCAATTGGAAAATGGGAAAAACCTAAATGGATACTTCTTGAAAGAGGATACTCAAATAGAAAAAAAAAAAAAAGAAGAAAGAAAGAAAAAAAAGAAACAGATAGAAAAGGAGGCTAAAAAGTATGTTATCATGAAAATGCAAATTAATACCATAATGAAATGTCACTGCATGTGTGTACGGAACTCTTTGGTGATTACTTAAATAAGATCCAAAAATAAAAATAAAAAATAATTTCATTCTTTTTTTATATAAGGAGAACAAATACTGCTTTTTTATTTAATGAAGAAAAAGGCAAATGTAGCTAAAAATTAAGCAATCTGACAGGTACCTTAAATGTTAAGTTTGCTTCATAGGAATTAGAAAAATGTTAAATATTTTATATGGTAACTTAAAGTGAGGCTTGACTAAATCAGTATTAATATTTTCTCACATGATTAATAAAATATTTCTAGCTACCTTAGCTTACATATGTGAGTTTTGAAAGAAACTGCACAAAACTTTGTCTGCGTTTTACCCAAAACGCTGTAAAAAAAAATTTGGTATTTCCAAAAGCATTCGACTTATACTGGAAAAAGCAGCATCTCATCAATTCATTAAATTTTTAGGAATTAATATTCAGAACTGACAAGTATCAATTATGTTTAAACAGCATTTTTAGAATTTACCATTTTTTATCACTGTTTTAGCTTTGCTCCAAAGTTAGGCATTTTTGACATTTCCATCAAGGGATGGAAGAGGTATAGTTACTAACTGGAATTTTTCATGACTTCTATCACACCACATATTTCTACCACATATGTGAATTCAGACATACCCTACATGTCTCAATATCCTGTTTTTAAAGCCAAGCTTCACACTTAGCAGAGATATATATGACAGGGAAAGAAAGGTTTAAAAAGCATTTTCTTAGCTGTTCTTTAGATTTTAAAACCCTGGGCAACATCCCTTAGCAGGATTGGGGTAGCTGAGGAATATGCTTATTTTCCATAAAATGGAAGAAAAATTATTTTGCAGACATTTGCTTTTCAGACAATTTTAAGATCAATTTTAGGAACAAATACATATGGAAGTTCAAGATCTGGAAGATGAAAAATCTGTGCATATAATCAACCAAAGCATATTGAGAGATACAGAATTTTTTAAGATTTTATCTTAGAAATTCTGTAAAGTTAAGAAGAAATGATGGGACTATTTCACCTGCAAGTTATCCAGGTGAAATCTTAGGCAAGCAATCTTAGGCTTTGGAAACTCAGAGGTTAACATAAAGGAAAAAATTTCTACTTGTAAGTTCAAAAATTGATTCTTACTAATATATGCAAATTCAGGTATAAAATGTTATAGTAATAAGTATATCCAACTATTGATGATACATACAGAAAATGAGATCAGTGTTTTCTCAGTTTTGTAAATGACATATAATAAATGGAACTGATATGCAATTTGAATAATACTGTACTAGATTTTTCAGAGTATTTTAATTATAATGAGTAGCTTTTTCATTGTTTAAGATAGGTTTAGCAACACCTCTGAGATGGGTTTTTAAATGGGTTAAAAATTATATTTCTTATTAGACTGAGGTCTATGTTTTAATGGCCATTTTTGAGTCAATTCAATATATTTTCACTAGCATTTCCTTTTGAAAAGGGACATATGTTGTATTAGAAAATAAAACACACTTGATTTTTCTTCCCGTGGTTGAGTCTCTAAATGATAGGCTTTTAGTTGAATAGCTATGGCCCAGGAACATACACTAATCTCCATCTGCCTCCAAGAACACTTTCTTGACCTCTTGGCTCCAGAGGAATCTCAAAACCTCCATCTTTTGATCTGTTTTATGAGAATGAGGAATAAATTGTTTTTATCTGTATTGGTTTTTCCCTCATAAAATTTATTGGGTTGTCAAAGGAATGCCTATGTTCCCACAACCTGATCACCCAAAAGTACTAAAATTACAAAATATTTCTTGATGCTATAAAGAAATCTCTCCTCCCACTCCTGTTTTTAACAAAAGTATCTAGGAAATAAGACACTCTGTCAACAACAATCTCAGCTAAATAAAGCAGATTTTTCAGTATTTCACTCTCCTTAGAATTGAGTTAGCCAAAAAGTTCATTTGGGTTTTTCTGCAACAGCTTACAGAAAAACCCAAATGAACTTTTTGGCCATTCAGTACTGCTTTAAGCACTAATACTTAACTGATCATCTAAAAAAGAAGACCTCTCTAAGTCACTGCTATTTCATAGCCCTTTGAAGGTCTATGCATTTTAGCAGTCATAGTCACATTCTTTTCTAGCTAAATTACACAGACATGTTATGGAAAACTATGTTACTTGTTTTAGTATTTAAACCTAGATCTTCCCACTACCAGTGCCCCCCCCCCACCCCAACTTTTAACTCTGACAACTGCCTCTACTACAGCATGTATTTATTCATCTGTTACTTGAGCATATACTCTGTCCCATGCCTTTCCTGGTTACTGGAGAGATCAATAACTGAAATAACAATCTACAAGAAGGTGTAGATGTTTCTTGTGCTGACATGCTAAGTCACCTCAGTCCTGTCTGACTCTTTGTGACCCTATGGACTATCGTCCACCAGGCTCCCCTGTCCAAGGGATTCTCCAGGCAATTATACTAGAGTAGACTCCCATGTCCTCCTCCAGGGGATCTTCCCAATCCAGGGATCAAACCCATGTCTCTTAGGTCTCCTGCATTGGCAGGGGGTTAAGAAAAAGAATGAAAAATTAAAATATATAGTATATTAAAAAGCAATATGTACTATGGAAATAAAGGATAGGGGAGACTGCGAATATGGATTGCAATTTTAAATACAGTGGTCAGCTTAGGCTTGGTTGAAAAAAAAAGACATTTAAATAAATCTTTAATAGGGTGATCGAATATCCCTACAAATATCTGGGGAATAACTTACTAAGCAGAGGTAAGTAAATTTACTTACCAATAGAAAATCCTCTATTTACTGCCAATTGAAAATCCTCAGGCAAGAATAAAGTAAAGATTCTCTAGGGACATAAAGTTCTGAAGCCTAGAGAGAATAAACAAGATCAACAGGAAGAACAGTACATTAAGGTAGAAAGATGAGGCAGATCATTCAGCGTCTTAGAGACCACGGCAAGGAATGTGGCTTTCATTCTGAAACAATGGAAACCAATAATATTGACACAATCCATCTTTCATGGTTGAACTATTTAATACTATCCTGCAAGTCGGATAAAGAAACAGGGACTACTAACAAGGAGCTATTGCAGTAATCTAGGGAAAAACTAACAGTGGCTCATATTGAGAGGTACCCTATTTTAGCAGTGAAGTGTGTGAAAGTGTTATTTGCTCAGTCATGTCCTACTCTTTGTGATCCCATGGACTACAGCCCACCAGGCTCCCCTGTCCATGGGATTCTCCAGGCAAGAATACTGGCCTGTGTTGTCAATTCCTTCTCCAGGGGATTTTTTTGAGCCCAGGGATAGATCCCATGTCTCCTGCATTGCAGGCAGATTCCTTACCATCTGAGCCATCAGAGAAACTCTGAGGTGATTAAAGAAAAAAAAAATGGTCATAAGATGAAGATAGACTGAAGTAAAAGCCAAAATTATTTCCTAACCAAGTGGCTGTGCGGTGAGTAAGCCGGAGTCAAGGAAAGGAAGATTCCAAAGTTTTAGATGTTAACTAAGTGATTCTACTCAGTTCAGTTGCTCAGCCATGTCTGACTCTTTGTGACCCCACAGATAAAGCATGCCAGGCTTCCCTGTCCACCAAAACTCCCAAAGCTTGCTCAAACTCATGTCCATTGAGTTGGTGATGCCAACCAGCCATCTCATCCTCTGCTATCCCCTTCTCCTCCTGCCATCAACTTTTCCCAGCATCAGGGTCTTTTCCAATGAATTAGCTTTTCACATCAGGTGGCCAAGGTACAGATGTTGCAATTTAAGCATCAGTCTTTCCATGACTTTCAAGACTGATTTCTTTTAGGATTGATTGGTTTAATCTCCTTGCAGTCCAAGGGACTCTCAAGAGTCTTCTCCAACACCACAGTTCAAAAGCATCAATTCTTCAGTGCTCAGCTTTCTTTGTGGTCCAACTCTCATATTCATACATGACTACTGGAAAAATCATAGCTTTGAATAGACAGACCTTTGTTGGCAAAGCAATGTCTCTGCTTTTTAATATGCTTTCTAGGTTGGTCATAGCTTTTCTTCCAAGGAGTAAATGTCTTTTAAGTTCATGGCTGCAGTCACTATCTTCAGTGATTTTGGAGCCCCAAAATATAAAATCTCTCACTATTCCCACTGTTTCCCCATCTATTTCCCATGAAGTGATGCGACAGGATGCCATGGTCTTAGTTTTCTGAATGTTGAATTTTAAGTCAACTTTTTCACTCTCTTCTTTCACGTTCTTTCACTTTTTTTCAAGAAGCTTTTAGTTCTTCTGCCTTAAGAGTGGTGTCATCTGCATATCTGAGGTTATTGATATTTCTCCCAGCAATCTTGATTCTAGCTTGCTTCTTCCAGCCCAGCACTTCATATGATGTACTCTGCATATAAGTTAAATAAGCAGGTCTGATAATATACAGCCTTGACGTACATCTTTTCTGATTTGTAACCAATCTGTTGTTCCATATCCAGTTCTAAATGCTGATTCTTGACCTGCATATAGATTTCACAGGAAGCAGTTCAGTTTGGTCTGGTATTCCCATCTCTTGAATAGTTTTCCATAGTTTGTTGTGATCCATACAGTCAAAGGCTTTGGCATAGTCAGTAAAGCAGAAGTAGATGTTTTTCTGGAACTCTCTTGCTTTTTTGATCAATCAGTGGATGTTGGCAATTTGATCTCTGGTTCCTCTGCCTTTTCTAAATCCAGCTCAAATATCTGGAAGTTCACAGTTCATGTACTGTTAAAGTGTGGCTTGGAGAATTTTGAGCATTACTTTGCTAGCATGTGAAATGAGTACATAGCAACTGTGTGGTAGTTTGAGCATTCTTTGGGATTGGAATCAAAACTCACCTTTTCCAGTCCTGTGGCCACTGCTGAGTTTTCGAAAATTTGCTGGCATATTGAGTGCAACATGTTCACAGCATCATCTTTTAGGATTTGCAATAGCTCACCTGAAATTCCATCACCTCTACTAGCTTTCTTCGTAGTGATGATTCCTAAGGCCCACTTGACCTTACATTCCAGGATGTCTGGCTCTAGATGAATGATCACACCATCATGGTTATCTGGATCATGAAGATCTTTTTTGTACAGTTCTTCAGTGTATTCTTGCCACTTCTTCTTAACATCTTCTGCTTCTGTTAGGTCCATACCATTTCTGTCCTTTATCGAATCCATCTTCGCATGAAATGTTCCCTTGGTATCTCTAATTTTCTTGAAGAGATCTCTAGTCTTTCCCATTCTATTGTTTTCCTCTATTTCTTTGCACTGATCGCTGAGAAAGGCTTTCTTATCTCTCCTTGCTGTTCTTTGGAACTCTGCATTCAAATGGGTATATCTTTCCTTTTCTCCTTTGCTTTTTGCTTCTCTTCTGTTCTCAGCTATTTTTAAGGCCTCCTTAGACAACCATTTTGCCTTTTTGCATTTCTTTTTCTCAGGAATGGTCTTGATCACTGCCTCCTATACAATGTCACGAACCTCCATCCATAGTTCTTCAGGCACTCTGTCAGATCTAATCCCTTGAATCTATTTGCCACTTTCACTGTATAATCAGAAGGGATGTGATTTAGGTCATACCTGAATGGTCTAGTAGTTTTCCCTACTCTCTTCAATTTAAGTCTGAATTCAGCAATAAGGAGTTCATGATCTAAGCCACAGTCAGCTTCTGGTTTGTTTTTGCTGACTGTATAGAGCTTCTCCATGTTGGCTGCAAAAAATATAATCAATCTGATTTCGGTGTTGACCATCTGGTGATGTCTGTGTGGAGTCTTCTCTTGTGTTGTTGGAAGAGGGTGTTTGCTATGACCAGTGTGTTCTCTTGGCAAAATTCTGTTAGCCTTTGCTCTGCTTCATTCTGTACTCCAAGGCCAAATTTCTTGTTACTCCAGTTATCTCTTGACTTCCTACTTTTACATTCCAGTCTCCTGTGATGAAAAGGACATCTTTTTGGGGTGTTAGTTCTAGAAGGTGTTGTAGGTTTTCATAGAACCATTCAACTTCAGCTTCTTCAACATTATTGGTTGGAGCATAGACTTGGATTACTGTGATATTGACAGGTTTGCCTTACAAATGAACAGAGATCATTCTGTCATTTTTGAGATTGCACTCAAGTACTGCATTTCAGACTCTATGGCATTTCGGACTGATTCTACTCTCAGCTACTTTTATAAGTGCAGGGAAAGACAGAGAGACAATGAGAAAGGAAAAAAAAAGAAAATTAGATGAAAAAATTATTTTTATTAGTGCGTTGTGAGTGCATAAGTGGAAAGGAAAGAGCTGAATATCTATACTACTTCTTCCATTTATTAGGCAAAAGTTTAACTCCCTGATCTTCAGTTTCCATGTCTCTAAGAGTGCATATCATCTATTTATTCAGATGCTGTTTGGAGTATTTACTAAGATAACATAAAATATTAGCATAATTTTTCTTCTATTTTCTTTACTGTTACTATTACTAAACAAATAAACTGAGATTGTTTACTAAAAAAAAAAGTGTGTAACTAGATTCTCCACATCCATAAACCAGCTCAGAAATTCTCAAATGTTTTTTTTCAGCTGTCATTAAATCTCTATGTACTATATTAGGTTTACAGTCTTTATTTTTTCTTTTCTACTAAAATTTACCGCAAATTCATCTAAAATGGTTATTTTTCCTAAGAATAGTGTACTATGAAGCAATTTCACAACAATATGCTCCTATTGAGAACTAAGACTTCGTTATGATTTTTTCTAAGTGAAAACCAAAGGAACATGTACGTTAACAACTAGGAAAAGAAAAACTTAGTACTGAGGTTAGTTCATTAAACCTTACCAGATAAACTCAAACCTACATCATGAAAAATGACTGGAGCAATACTAGATGTCTAAATGGAAGAAACATCTCTTCTAGTATGTATTCCTGAGATTTGTTTTTAAAGCCTATTCTTTAAATCTTTTGAACAAGCTTAAAATTCAACATAGGTTTGTTTTCCCCAGAAAGATCATTTCACGTTTTAGACCATAAAGTAAATGTATACCTAACTCACAGCCACAGGAAAGCATAACTCATCTTTCAGTTTGTTCCCTAATTATATATCTAAAATCATATATAAAAAGACCGGCATTTGGAATCCTGCTGCTGCTGCTGCTAAGTCAAATAGCAAGTCAAATGTCTTCATACCCAATGAAAACTAGTCGTGTCTGACTCTGCGCAACCCCAGAGATGTATACCACTAGTATACATTTAAAGGTATTCTCAAGTAGACAAAAGTAAATAACAAATAACTGAATCTATAATAGGAAAAAAATGGTCCCTCATTTCAGTTGTGGTGCTATTCTACTAGTACACTCAAGGCTGGTTTTAGCAAATGCATGCACCTTTGTGTTGCAAAATTCATTCTCATCATTAAGACCACCTTATGTTACAGTAAATTTTCAATGCATTATTTTCTAAAACATCTTCATATAAGATATACCTATACAATGTCAAAGTATCTAAATGATAAGTAAAACAATTTAAACTTCCCTATGAAATGAAGAACTTAACCTTCAGTTTGTTCTACATAGCTCAAAGTAAATGGTCTCAAGAAATTCTATTTAAAGAGAAATTTAAAACAAGGTATAAAATGGGTAGACCAAAAACAACTAATTATTCACTATCTTTTTTCTCTATTTTTAACAGCTTTATTGAGATGTAATTTATATATAAAACATGCACATGTGTAATGTATACAATTTGTTGAGTTTAGATATATGCGTACATCTGTAATACCATCTCCATAACCAAGGAATTCAGCAGATCCATCACCTCCAAAAGTGTCTTGTCTTCCTTTACTAGAGTTTTTGGTTTTCCTTTCTTGTTTGTTTTTTGGATTAATGTTTTGTTTTTGTCATAAGAACACTTAACATGAGATCTACCCTCTTAACAAATGTTTAAGTGTATAGCCCTGTAATGTTAACTAGAAGCACTGTGTTATACAGCAGATCTCTAGGTTTATTCAACTTGTATAACTGAAACTTAATATCCATTGCATAGTAACTTCCTATTTTCCCTCCCCCTAGGCTCTGGCACGGGGAAGGCAATGGCACCCCACCCCAGGACTCTTGCCTGGAAAATCCAATGGACGAAGTAGCCTGGTGGGCTGCAGTCCATGGGGTCGCTAACAGTCGGACAGACTGAGCGACTTCACTTTCACTTTTCTCTTTCATGCATTGGAGAAGGAAATGGCAACCCACTCCAGTATTCTTGCCTGGAGAATCCCAGGGATGGGGGAGCCTGGTGGGCTGCCGTCTATGGGGTCACACAGAGTCGGACACGACTGAAGTGACTTAGCAGCAGCAGCAGTAGCAGCAGCTTTGTTCTTTCTCAAGATCATGTTGACTATTCTAGGTCTTTCGTATTTCCATATGAATGTCAGGGCTTTTTTTTTTTTTCCATTTTGGCATAAAAATGCCATTTGGGTTTTGATGAGGATAGCAATATATCTGCAGATCATTTTGGGTGGTATAGACATTTTAACAATTATTAAGTCTTCCAATTCATAAATATGGGATGTCTTGCCACTGCTTTAATTTTTATCAATATTTTGTACTTTTCAGTGTATAGTTCTTTTAGCTTCTTCAGTAACTTTATTCCCTAATATTTTATTATTTGGTGCTATTCTAAATGAGATTTTCCAAATTTCCTTTCCATTTCCTTAGTTCATTGTTTATGTATCGTAATACCACTGGTTTTGTGTGTGTTTATTCTCATATTCTGTAACTTGACCAAGTTCGTTGAATCCGTTCACTAGCTCCACAGTTCCTTGGTGGTGTTTGGAGTCTTCCATGTATGTAAGATCAAGTGTCCTAGTGAGAGTCACTCAGTCGTGTCCACCTCTTTGCAACCCCATGGACCANTCTCATATTCTGTAACTTGACCAAGTTCGTTGAATCCGTTCACTAGCTCCACAGTTCCTTGGTGGTGTTTGGAGTCTTCCATGTATGTAAGATCAAGTGTCCTAGTGAGAGTCACTCAGTCGTGTCCACCTCTTTGCAACCCCATGGACCATACAGGCCCTGGAATTCTCCAAGCCAAAATATTGGAGTGGGTAACTGTTACCTTCTCCAGGGGATCTTCTAAACCCAGGAATCTAACCCAGGTCTCCCGCATTGCAGGCAGATTCTGTACCAGCTGAGCTGCCAGGGAAGCATATAAAATCATGTCATTTACAAAAAGAGATTTTACTTCTTTCTGATGTAGATGCCTTTTACTTTGTTTTCTTGCCTATTTGCTGTGACTACAACTCCCAGTATTCTGTTGAACAGAAATGGTAAGAATACGTCTCTGTATCTGTTCCTGATTTTAGAAGAAAAGCTTTCTGTTTTCTATCATTAACTTTGATGTTAGCTGTGTATCTTTTACCTTTTAGTTTATGAAAGTTCTACTGAAGCGACTTAGCAGCAGCAGCAGCAGCATGGAAGTTCTACAGTTATCAAATTGGTTTTAGATGCATGGTACTGTGTGCAGAGCAATCAAAGATTTTGAAACCTTCTATAACAAGGTACTCACAGTTTGGTGGAGGATCAGCTGATGGAGGAGTTAAAGAGACATTATTATATTACAAAGTTTTTTTCTCCTCTTCATTAAATGTTATAAACTAAGGAGTAACTGAATATGTTCTGTATCTCATACTTAATTGTTGATTTAAGGAGTTCTTCTCTCTTCCATAGCCTTCCTTTCCATTTAGGCAAAGCAAAATCTTCTTAAACTTTCTTATTATGATCCCCTCTTTCTCAGATTCTTTTGATGCATATCTTCCCAACTATCAGTATAACATTTTTTCTGTAATATTAAGAGAGATACTTTTAAAAGAAAAAGTATCTCCTCTCATACTGTTATGGGGCAAGAACACATTTCTTGCATTAGCTTCATCAAACAATTGTGTCCTATATCATTATGCACGATCATTTTAAAGCAAGTGCTGTCTTAGCTCACCAATACGTTGCAATCTTATACAAGAAATTACCTTCTCTTTATCTGTATCACGATGCCTAGTGAACATTAAGGACATTGTAGATGCACAATAAATACATCTTGGCTTAACTGTGGGTTTATATATGCTATAGACTCAATGTTAGTGTTGCCACAGAATTCATTCTATTAAATCCAATCTCCCATGTGATGGTATTCAAAGGTGGGGACTTTGGGAGGTAACCAGGTCTTGAGGATGGAGCCCTCATGAATGAAGTTAGCATGCTTGTAAGAAGAGGCCACAGGGCTAGTTTGTTTTTTCTACCAGGTGAGGATCCAATGAAGAATCATCAGTGGGCAACCCAGAACAGCCCTCACTAGAACCTGACCATGCTCACATCCTGATCACAGACTTCTAGCTGCTATAACTGCGAGAAACAAATTTCTCTTAGTCTATGCTGCCCAATCTATGGTACTTTGTTACAACAGCCCAGACTATGACAACATACTTGGAATTATCCTCAGGAATTACAATCTTTCTCCCTTAGCTCATATTTTAAGCATTAGCTTCTCACCGACCTGACTTTAATCTCCAGCTCTTTCATAGGAAATATTATGCCTTTGGGGTAAATAGATTGATTTCAAAGCAAAATTTTCAACTTGCCACTTTTTATACTAAAAATAGCATTTCTGGCATCCAGCTTCCATCATGTGATCATCCAGCTTTGGCTTGGTCTATATCATGTAGGGCAGGGACAAGAGATACAATCTGAGCATGAAAATCAATAAATCCAGGTTCTAGCTCTAGTTCCTTGCATCTCACTTTCCTTTTCCTGAGCAATCAACAGGACAAAGTAGAAATTCACAATAAC
The DNA here is from genome assembly GCA_006410675.1 of Oreotragus oreotragus. Taxonomy (NCBI): domain Eukaryota; kingdom Metazoa; phylum Chordata; class Mammalia; order Artiodactyla; family Bovidae; genus Oreotragus; species Oreotragus oreotragus. Next base: position 79,581 of record SJYX01017218.1, read on the forward strand.
ATTTTCTTGTGGCTTAGGTTTACCAGGATTTGTGCCATATAAATAGAACTTAGTATGCATTACTGTTATCTCTGATTTTCACACATGATAATGAGTTATCAATCATGTCTAATCCTAAAGTATATGACAGACAAGATAGCACAGGTGTTTTGACAGTTTAGGAAAAAAAATTACCTGATTTTCAGAATGCTTCTAAAAATTCTATTAGGCATTCCAGTGCCTGATTTGGACAATAGTATTCATGAGAATATTTTTTAAAACATCCTCTCACTATTTATTTTTTGACTATAAAGTTTTCCTATACAAAATGAACCTTAAGAAATAAAATGAATTAAATTTTGGTATCAGACACTGGTGTCCAAGTGTTGCTGCACATATTAATGACCTGAGGATCTTTAAAATTACTAATGCTTGGCTAGCACCCCATATATTCTAATTTAATTCATATGGGTGTAACGGACATTTCAATTTTTAAAAAGCTCCTCAGGTGATTCCAGTGTTCAAATCACTATCCTAAGCAAACGCCTAGTCTTATTTCAGTTTTATTTCTCAATTGCACCATAGCTGCTGAAGTTCAATGGTGAAGTTTTGCTCTTCTGAATAATTTCTTAACTATGTAACTGCCTATTTTATTTAGAAATATCAAGTCACTTTTATGCATTACTTTTCTTACTGTGATATATTAATGTCTTAATATTTGGCTTTCAAAGTCCTTACTGTGTCTACTAATTTCAAGTGAACCTTATCATTTTCCTTGATCAAACTAAAACATTCAGGCTTTTGTAAAACTCAAAAGAAGATCTACTCTCCAATTTGCATCTCTATCACAAACTATTCTGTTCAGTGAAAGTTTCCTCGTGTATGTACAATGTCAGAGATGTACAATGCAACACCACACTGCACCCATCACCTAGTTTTGTTTTCAACAAGCTGTGCTCTACAAGTTTCAAAAGCAAGTTTGAGTATCCAGTTCCCTTAGGGCACAAAGGCTTTTCTAAGGAATTAATCTTGCTAAGGTAGTTGTTGGGAAAAAATCTCATCTCTGTGCTTTTGTTCACGTTGCACAATTTCCTTGGAATAACCTTTCCCATCTTTGTCATCTGGTTTTGGACTACTGAACATAGATTCACGTTCCAGGGCTCAGCCTGGTCATCACATTGACCATAATCTGTTCTGAGCAACCTTTTCCCAGGGAGAACTGTTCTCTTCATCCTTTGTGTACTCACTGGGCAGGTGAGGTTTCTATTACAGAAGTTTAAACTTTCTTACACTATCAGTGTCACTGATGGTTCTCTTTAAGTGACTATAAATCACTCAAAGTTAGGGAATATGCCTTATCTTTTTGTCCCAAGTCCCCATAACTGTATTTGCCAATGTAGGTAAAAAATGGATAAACATTTATCCAGTGAATTAAATTGACTGAGGTGATAGGAGTATGGGGTTTGGGGTCAGATATGAGTGCAAATTCCAATTCTGCTTCTATTAGCATGTTTTTGAACAAATGATATAGATCTCCTGAGCTTAAACTGACCCCAAGTATAAAATGTGACTCATAACAGCTGTCCTTTTAGGATGCTGCTGCTGCTGCTGCTGCTAAGTCACTTCAGTCGTGTCCGACTCTCTGTGACCCCATAGACGGCAGCCCACCAGGCTCCCCCGTCCCTGGGATTCTCCAGGCAAGAATACTGGAGTGGGTTGCCATTTCCTTCTCCAATGCATGAAAGAGAAAAGTGAAAGTGAAGTCGCTCAGTCTGTCCGACTGTTAGCAACCCCATGGACTGCAGCCCACCAGGCTCCTCCGTCCATTGGATTTTCCAGGCAAGAGTACTGGGGTGGGGTGCCATTGCCTATGAGATGTTATATAAGAAGATATTATGTTTGTCAAGTACCTCTTACAACACATTCTCCCCCAAACCTCATCTCTGGTAAACTCTAGTATTTACCAGTACCATCTCTCCATACTTCAACCAAACTTTGTCTGTCCCAAATATTTTAAGCAACAATTTGACTATCTATCCACTTCACTATTCCATGATGTTATTAAAGGATGTTAAGCTCCGATTTCTAAATATTGGGAGCTAGTGTTTAATCAAGGTAGACATAATGCAAGAAAATGCAAGCATGCCAGTAAACTATGCCACAGGATCATGAAGTTGATTCAGTATCTGACAATTGTCAAGGAAATGTTGCTCAGGGGCAGAGTAGTGAAACAGAACTACGTGGCACCTGGGTCTTTTCATCTTCTATTACTACTTGCTGTCACTATAAATTAGAACTTAAAAAATTTAGTACCTTGGGGTGAGAAGACACTGAGTACCCCCTCTCCTTTCACCTCCATTTCTGCCTGCCGCACACCTGAATAAAACAGTCATTGCTGCTAGTTCAAACCTCAAATGAATTTATGGCACTGTTTATCAATTGTTTGTTAAATAAAAACGCATTCAGTTCAGTTCAGTTGCTCAGTCATGTCTGACTCTTTGTGACCCCATGAACTGCAGCATGCCAGGCTATCAAGACCATCCCCATGGAAAAGAAATGCAAAAAAGCAAAATGACTGTCTGAGGAGGCCTTACAAAAATCTGTGAAAAGAAGGGAAGCTAAAAGCAAAGAAGAAAAGGAAAGATATACCCATTTGAAAAACTCACTATGATCTGACAATTGTCAATTTTAGAGATGACAGTTAGGGAGAAGAGAAGAGAATACAACTTTAGCTTTTTTACTGAGAGGAATAAGCAAGCAATGTTTCATTGTCTTACATTTGTTTTAAGAAATATTTTAAAATACCACATCACATATGTAAGACATATGATCTTGATGACTTCACAGAAATTCTATGGTTGATAATAAACTATTTTAAGTCGTAATTCACTTAAAAACTAAGTATTCATTTTGGAAAGCAAATACTTGGTTTCCTTAAAGTGAAATCCATCATTATATACTATTATTCAACTATAATATATAATACAATGGCCAAATACCTAGTCAGTCAAAAAACTTTGGTTTTCATTAAGAAATTCTAACCTTGATCCCCTGGAAAACAGCGTATGCTAACTTTCTCTTTATCTCTACTAATTATATAAAACCATTAGTACCTTTCACTTTTATGTGACTCTGTTAAGTGTACTTATGACTTAGCCTCTATGTCTCAACTCATAAGCTACGTCTAAAGGAAAAAAAAAGTTTTTCTTCCACATCCAGAATGTGTTGTGTATTTCCTCTGTATTTGCGTAATACTGAGTATTATCATTATTATAGATCTTTTCACATATTGCAAGAGCTTCTCTGCTTACATGTATCACTGACTAATTCTCAAGCTCTCTTTGTCCTATTTATCAGTGTGTTTATTACATATATACATGATTTTTTAATATTTTATCTGTATATATACATATATATAAGCATAGGGCTCAGTGTGCAGTGAATGCTCAGTTATCATTTCTCAATAAGTATTATAAAAAATTAAATGGACTTACTGGTGAAAAGATTAAAAATGACAATGAAATGGACATTTTTGATAAATAAAAGAAATAATTCACTGCCTATAAACATATACTACAGGAACTGTTAAAAATGTGGAAATTTATAGCTCCACAAAGTAGAGCTTGGAAAGGATAAAAAAATAAGTGTAAAACACATTTTTCTTATTTTAGTTCCTTTGAAAGATTACTGTCTAAAGCCAAAACTTACAACAATATATTATGAGTTATGTAAAGTATGTATAATGTGTGACAGCAATAGCACAAATGCTAAAATGGAATAAATGGGAATATATTGTTATAATGTTCCTACACTCCATGTGAATGTGTATTTTTGAATGTGTATTTTTGTAGATGGGATACATTAAATACATATATTGTAAATGATTCCAAAAATTTTTAAAGAATAAACAGCACAGAAATTATTCTATAAATTATTCTCATACTGAAAGGGAAGTCACTCAGTCACGTCCAGCTCTGCAACCCCATGGGCTGTAGCCTATCAGGCTCCTCCATCCATGTGATTTTCCAGGCAAGAATACTGGAGTGGATTGCCATTTCCTTCTCCAGGGTATCTTCCTCACCCAGGGATGGAACCTGGGTCTCCAGCATTGTAGGCAGATGCTTTTACTGTCTGAGCCACCAGGGAAGCCCCATAGAGAATACCTAAGGCAAACAAGGCACAAGATAATTATAAAAGATGCAGAAATGTAGAGGAAGCAACTAGCCAACTGGCTGATTCAAATGCAAATATGTAATTATGTTAAATACAAAGGTCCAGAAATGCCGATTAAAAGATATACTATGTGAGACTTAAAAAGTAGATCCAACTCTAAACTGCCTACAAGAAACTTGCATTAAATGTCAAGAAACTGATGGATTAAAAGTAAAAGATGAAAAGGTACAGCATGTAAAAACAAAGAAAGTTAAGGGAAGTTGTCCAGTGGTCCAGTGGTTAGTACACACTGACTGCTGAGTCCCAAGTTCAGTCCGTGGTTGGAGGATTAAGATCCAACAAGCTATATAGCATGTCCCCCATAAAAAAAGTTGAAATGCCTATACTGGTACCACTCATAATCATCAAAAACTAGAAACAACCAACAACCTTAATGTCCATGAAACAGTGAATAAACTGTTGCATCCATACTATGAAACAATGTTAAGAAAGGAACTTCTGATTTACGCAATAACATGGGTCAGTCACAGATGTGTTACACAAAGTGAAAGGAATTGACTTCAAAAAGCTACAGAGCTTAACATACGATTCATTTACCTGACACTCTGGCAAACTATACTTGCTAGTTTCTCAGTCATATCCTACTCTTGGCCACTCCATGGACTATACAGTCTGTGAGGCTCCTCTGTCCATGGAATTCCCAAGGCAAGAATACTGGAGTGGGTTGCTATTGGTTTCTCCAGGGGATCTTCCTGACCCAGGGATCAAGCCAGGGTTTCTGGCATTGCAGGCAGATTCTTTACCATCTCAGCCACCGTGGATGATTCATTTACATGAAACTATGGCAAAGTGAAAGTGAAAGTGAAGTCAGTCATGTCCGACTCTTTGTGATCCCGTGGACTATAGTCTACCAGGCTTCTCTGTCCATGGGATTTTCCAGGTAAGTGTACTGGAGTGGGTTGCCATTTCCTTCTCCAGGGGATCTTCCTGACCCAGGGATTGAACCCAGGTGNATGGCAAAGTGAAAGTGAAAGTGAAGTCAGTCATGTCCGACTCTTTGTGATCCCGTGGACTATAGTCTACCAGGCTTCTCTGTCCATGGGATTTTCCAGGTAAGTGTACTGGAGTGGGTTGCCATTTCCTTCTCCAGGGGATCTTCCTGACCCAGGGATTGAACCCAGGTGTCCTGCGTTGCAGGCAAATGCTTTACCCTCTGAGCCACCAGGGAAGCTCCAACTATAGGCAAAATAACTCATATCAGTGGTTTCCAAGTGCTAGTTGTAGGAGGAGGGGTTAATGATGAAGGGTCATGAATATTCAGGTTAATGAAATTGTCCTATATCCTGCTTATAATAGGGGGGGACATGACTGTGCACATTTATCAAGTTCAAACTTTACGTTTAAAAAGGGTAAATTTTATACAAATTATACCTTAATAAATCTGACTTCAAAAAGTGCATTACACATTAAAGATGTGTTAATAGGCAGGTCAAATATCTTTCTTCTCCTTGTACACGTAAAAAGGAGGCAGAAATGTCCCTTTGGAAATATGTGTCACGCAGCCCTGCACTTCAGAGCCAGCATCAAAGCTGGAGGGTTTAATGCTATTAATTTTCTCTGGTTCAGCTCTAGGCACCCTGAAGGGCACAAAATAAACAGCCACTCACCGAATGACTGTTCTTTATAGCTCCTGCAGCACAAAGTTTAAAAATCATTGACGAGAGGATGGAAAAGGGAAGTTGCAAACTATAATTTTTGAGAGGGCGGAAACCAGCTCCAGTACTATGTTCCATGACTTAACCTTCATATTTAAGTACTGTCGAAAGGAAAGACAGCAAAAAGATCAAGGAGCTTTGGGTCCCAGACTCTTTGGTCTTACTCTTCTTCACTGACTTCTCACCTCCTCTCTCCTCCCTTCTTCACTTCTCCCCCTCTCTATCTCCCCGCAACTCTCCCAAACACATGTAATGCACACACTGCAACTCTGAGTGTTCTTTATTTTCACAAAAATGCAAATATCTGAAAAAGATTTATTTGCATTTTGAAACTGATCAATAGACTCAGTTCAGTTCAGTCGCTCAGTTGTGTCCGACTCTTTGTGACCCCATGAATCACAGCATGCCAGGCTTCCCTGTCCATCACCAACTCCCAGAATTTACTCAAACTCATGTCCATCAAGTCAGTGATGCCATCCAGCCATCTCATCCTCTGTCATCCCCTTCTCCTCCTGCCCTCAATTCCTCCCAGCATCAGGGTCTTTTCCACTGACTCAACTCTTCGCATAAGGTGGCCAAAGTATTGGAGTTTCAGCTTTAGCATCATTCCTTCCAAAGAACACCTGGGACTGATCTCTTTTAGAATGGACTGGTTGGGTCTCCTTGCAGTCCAAGGGACTCTCAAGAGTCTTCTCCAACACCACAGTTCAAAAGCATCAATTATTTGATGCTCAGATTAGGCTTTAGCAAATAGATATCAGTCACATTTGAATTGGAAGGAAGTGTTTGTCTACATTCCCTAAATCATACATCTATGACTGGCCACTACCCTCAACATGAAACAGACCACAACCTCTCATATTTAAATTATTACCAAATATACACTGAATTCTGGAAAGATGGGAAAACTTCTCTGAATTTTATTGCATTCACAGGGCTCTTATTTTGCTTTAGATCTTATTCCAAAGGACTTTAACATGGCCAATTAGCTAATCACCCTCTGCCCTAAAAAGCATATTTAGAAACTATCAAGGATTTCAGTAGGCCAAAACTCATAAAGAGAAGTCTGGGGACTCAAAATAATAATTCCAAAGATGACTTACTCATTTTGTGTTAATTATAAAATGAACTATCAGATCATAAGTAAAGGGTTACTTAGTTGTACAGTAAAAAACCTGCTAGATCATATGAAGGACAGAGGCACACAGTAATATCAGAACTGTGCTGCTCTAACACATACTCCAAGGAGATACAACAATCGTAAATATATGTACACCCAACAAGGAGCACCACAATACTCATACAAAGGAAAATGCTAATAATCACAAAAAGAGAAACTGACAGTAACACAGTAGCAGTGGGAGACTGTAACACCACAATTACACCAATGAACAGATCATCCAAACAGAAAATCAATAAGGAAACACAGGCCTTAAATAAAGCATTAGCCCTAATAGACTTAATTGGCATTTATAAAGCATTCTATTCTCCAGAATAGATATAGGCTGGGTCTCACAGCAAGCATTAGTAAATTCAAAAATATTAAGATTATATCAAGCATCTTTTCCAACCACAATGCCATGAATTAGAAACTACAAGAAAAGAAGTATAAAAACACAAATATGTGGAGGCTAAACAACCAATGAATCATTGAGGAAATCAAAAGTTACCTATAAACAAAAGAAAATGAAAACACAACCAACCAAAACCTATGGGACACAGCAGAAGCGGTTCTAAGATGGAAGTTTACAGCAATAAAAGATACCTCAGGAGGCAAAAAAAAACCCTCAAATAGACAACCTAACATTACAACTAAACCAACCTGAAAAAGAAGAACAAATAAAACCCAAAATTAGAAGAAGGAAAGAAATCAGAGGTCAGAGTAGAAGTAAATGAAACAGAGTGAAAGAAAGCAATAGAAAACATCAATGAAACTAAAAGCTGGTTCTTTGAAAAGATTAACAAAATTGATAAATCTTTAGAGAGATTCATCAACAAAAAAAAGGGAGAGAGCTCAAAACAATAAAATTTGAAATGAGAAAGAAGTTACAACTGACCCACAGAAATACAAAGAATCATAAAGACTACTATAACCAGCTATATACCAATAAAATGGACAACCTAGAAGGAATGGACAAATTATTAGAAAGGTACAGTCTCCAAAGACTGAATCTGGAAGAAATAGAATATATGAACAGGCAAATCACAAGTATTGAAACTGAAACTGTGATTAAAAACATCCCAAAAACAAAAGTCCAGAAGCAGATGCCTTCACAGGCTAATTCTAGTGAATATTTGGAGAAGAATAATAGCAAGGAGAGGTAAGAGAGCCTTCCTCAGCGATCAGTGCAAAGAAAGAGAGGGAAACAGCGGAACGGGAAAGACTAGAGATCTTTTCAAGAGAACTGGAGATACCAAGGGAACATTTCATGCAGAGATGGGCTCGATAAAGGATAGAAATGGTATGGACCTAACAGAAGCAGAAGATATTAAGAAGAGGTGGCAAGAATACATGGAAGAATTGTACAAAAAAGATCTTCACAACCCGGATAATCACGATGGTGTGATCACTCCTCTAGAGCCAGACATGCTGGAATGTGAAGTCAAGTGGGCCTTAGAAAGCATCACTACGAACAAAGCTAGTGGAGGTGATGGAATTCCAGTTGAGCTATTTCAAATCCGGAAAGATGATGCTGTGAAAGTGCTGCACTCAATATGCCAGCAAATTTGGAAAACTCAGCAGTGGCCACAGAACTGGGAAAGGTCAGTTTTCATTCCAAACCCAAAGAAAGGCAATGCCAAAGAATGCTCAAACTACCGCACAATTGCACTCATCTCACACGCTAGTAAAGT
>SJYX01017218.1:98466-135641 GCA_006410675.1 Oreotragus oreotragus
GGATAGCACTGACATATGATAACTTTTCTCCCTAATATCCAGATCAAATAATTCTCTAACTCTTCCTCTATGAAAATTCTTTTTACATAGAAATTTAGATAAATATAGAAAAAAAATTTAATTATCCATAATCTAATTTAGAATTTTTGTATTTTGATGTACTTTCTGGTCTTCTTCCTAAATCAATTTCATTTATCTTTTTCTTTCTCAAGATCCTCTCTATAATACCAATAAGTGAAACAGAACACAGTTATTTTTTCCAAAATTTTTTGTGCCAGTAAGAAATGAAAAGTGAATTCAAGTTTAGCCACAAAATGATTACAGAAGCTATGCCCTGTGGGGATTTAATGGTTAAAAAGCAAAGTATTCCATTTCTCTGCAAAAGACATTGTCAAGAGAATTTAAAGACAAGCAACATACTGGGCAAAACTATTTGAGAAAGACACATCTAATAAAGGACTATTAGCTAAACTGTACAAAGAACTTTTAAAACTCAACAGTAAGAAACAAAACAACCTGATTAAAAAATGGAACAAAGACCATGATAGACATCTCACCAAAGAAGATATATTTTGGCAAAAAAAATATGAAAAGACACTCCACTTCATGTGTCATCAGGGAAATAAAAATTTAAATAATGATGAACTGTAATTACATACCTATGGTGAAGGTGAAGGTGAAGTTGCTCAGTCGTGTCCGACTCTTTGGGACCCCGTGGACTGTAGCCTACCAGGCTCCTCNAAGATATATTTTGGCAAAAAAAATATGAAAAGACACTCCACTTCATGTGTCATCAGGGAAATAAAAATTTAAATAATGATGAACTGTAATTACATACCTATGGTGAAGGTGAAGGTGAAGTTGCTCAGTCGTGTCCGACTCTTTGGGACCCCGTGGACTGTAGCCTACCAGGCTCCTCCGTCCATGGGATTCTCCAGGCGAGAATACTGGAGTGGATTGCCACTTCCTTCTCCAGGGGATCTTCCCGACCCAGGGATTGAACCCAGGTCTCCCACATTGGAGGCAGACGCTTTAACCTCTGAGCCACCAGGGAATGGCCAAAATCCAGAATGCAGATGACAACAAATGCTGACACAGATGTGGAGCAACAGGAATGCACGTTCACTGCTGGTGGGAAAGCAAAATAGAACAGCTACTTTAGAAGGCAGTTTGGTACTTTCTTATAAAACTAAACACACTCTTACCATATAATTCAGCAGTCACACTAACTTGATATTTACTCAACAGAGTTGAAAACTTATCTCTACACAGAACACAGCACACAGATGTTTCTACCAGCTTTATTTGTTATTATCAAAACTTGGAAACATGAGAGGTTCTTTAGTAGGTGATTGAACAAACAAACTGTGACACATTCAGACAATGGAATATTATTCAGTAGTAAAAAAGAATGAGCTCTCAAGCCATGAAATGACAAGGAAGAAACTTATACGCCTCAGTTCAGTTCAGTCGCTCAGTTGTGTATGACTCTCTGTGACCCCATGAATTGCAGCACACCAGGCCTCCCTGTCCATCACCATCTCCCAGAGTTCACCCAGACTCACGTCCATCGAGTCAATGATGCCATCCAGCCATCTCATCCTCTGTCGTCACCTTCTCCTCCTGCCCCCAATCCCTCCCAGCAACACAGTCTTTTCCAATGAGTCAACTCTTCGCATGAGGTGGCCAAAGTACTGGAGTTTCAGCTTTAGCATCATAAAACCTTCCAAAGAAACCCCAGGGCTGATCTCCTTCAAAATGGACTGGTTGGATCTCCTTGCAGTCCAAGGGACTCTCAAGAGTCTTCTCCAACATCACAATTCAAACATATCAATTCTTCGGCACTCAGCCTTCTTCACAGTCCAACTCTCACATCCATACATGACCACAGGAAAAACCATCGCCTTGACTAGTATTAACTAAAAAAAAAGCCAATCTGAAAAGGCTACATATTATGTGATTCCAACTGTATCATACGCTGGAAAAGACAAAACAATGAAGGCAGCAAGATCAATGGTTGCTAGGGACCGGGGAATGAAGGGACGAAGCACAGAGGACTTTCAGGGCAGTGAAAACACTCTGCGTGATACTATCTACAGTAGTGTACACTCATCATTAAAATGTGTCCAAATCCATAGAATGTACACCATCAAGTTGTTGTTGTTTAATTGCTAAGTCAGATCTGACTTTTTGTGACCCCATGGACTGCAGTGTACCAGGCTTCCCTGAGCTCCACTGTCTCCCAGAGTTTGCTCAAACTCATGTTCACTGTTGCTATCTAACCAACACATCCTCTGTTGCCCCCTTACAATGTAAACTATGGACTTTGAGTGATTATAATGTCAGAGTAGGCTCATCAGTTGTAACAAATGTACCGCTCTGATGGGGATGTTGATTACAGGGGAGGTTATGCAGGTGCAGGGGCAGGGAGTATATGGGAAACTTCTGTTTCTACTCGATTGTGCTATGAACCTAAAACTGCTCAAAAAACTTAGTCAGTGCTTTTTTTGGGGGGAGGGAAGGGGCACTAGATGTTCTGCTTTTCTTTCTATGAAATTAGATGGGAGCTTTCCTCACTTGGATTTTTCCTCTAGGTTTCCCAAAATAAAAAACATTTTATAAGTTGTTCAATGTTGTTCCATTTATGTGTGTTGAAAGCAATTCATAGAGAAGATACAGAAAGTTAAATTATTTAAACAAACTTGTACAAAGATAACTCCTTGAAAGGATAATTAGTATCTTCAATTTCAGTAAATCATGAAAAATAGGATATGTATCTAATATTTCTCTATAATAGAGCAAAAGCCTATGTGTGACTTTGAAATCTTTCCAATTATTAAACAAACAATATATACGATTTATTGAAGTAAAGGTAATTTCAGCTAACTCATTTAGTAACCGTATAATAATTTTTAAAACCTGATTATGGAGTGTGTTGTGTGTGTTGGTGGCTGGTGGCATTATAGTTATGAAGGAGGAGCCTCATAATACTTTTCTGTTTATTTTAGAAAGGCTAGATTAGAGGGTGAGCTCTAGGGTGGATTTCTGAATATAACAACATGTGACATATATTTCTTCTTTACATAAAAGTATGAAGTTTGCACAAATTGACAATAAGAGCAATTTAATCTCAATCCCACCATGTCAAGCTTTCAGAAACCTAGAGTAAAGGCTTATTGGGTAACAAACCACAAGCACTAATACTTGTCCCTACACTAAAGCATATGCCACAAAGCCCATTGGAAAATTAATTTCTAGTCAACACTAGTAGCATCACTTAGAAACAGGTTATTTGTCTTACAAAATTAGCAACCATCCAGATAATTTTCATTTTGTTCTTCCTCCACTCCATCTATAAAAGCAAAATAACCTTCAAGGAGATGATTATCTGTGAAATACAGAGATACAGTATTTCAATACAAAAACGCATCCTTTCTCTTCCTTTATGGAGTAAGTCAGAGTGATGAATTTTAAGACTATCCTAACGTCTCCAATGGATGCAACTTGCCCTGAATTGAAACATTTAAAGAGGGCATCTTTCTCATGTTGGTAATCTATCTAAAGTACAAGCTAATAATAGCACAATTGTTAGTATTTTAAATAATGTTCTTGTAGCTCTGTAACCAGGAAGAAATAAAACTGTTTTCCTCTAAATGTTTAGTTTTATTATTTAAACATGGTTAATCTCATGCATTTTATCTGCATATTCCTTGGTGCAGAAAATGCTAATGCTACATTATTTTGAATTAAAAGTTTGTGTTTGTGGCCTTTTCTCTGCATTTACTGCTTGGCTTGTTGCATCAAGAAGTGATGAAGTTTAATTACATTTATGAAAATGAACTTAAAACTGTTAATACTTGGAACAAGTTTTAAAGGCAATACCACTTTAGAATGAACAATAAAAGCAGACCAAGTTTATCCTGCCCATCCATTCACATTACTTACAGCATGCAAAGTAATAGAAAGGAATTCTTATTTATTAGAACAACTTTAGCCATTCATGGTACAGAAAAGTGATTATGCTTCCCTGATTTGTTTATTTTCTTCATGCTCTATGGGGCTCTTACATGGCTTCTGTATAATTTTCTAACTTGTTATTTCCCATAGCAAGAGTATAGCTATTACTTTCTTGGATAACAGAATGTAAGTCAGAATGTAATCAAATCATAGAATTTAAAGCATCTAAACTCCGAGAATACAAATATTTTGTCTGAAGGAAAGTGTCATACATTAAATTTCAAACAGGCAGGCTCTTCTGCTTGGTTCATGTCCATGTGATTAAGGAGGCTGAAGGGAATGGGGAGATGAGGAGGCATTTGTACAATTTGTTCATGACTTGAAATCCTTTTTTCTTTCTCAAATAATTTCAAATTTTTCTCTTATTCAATTATGAAAATATATGACAAACCTGGGATGACCAATACTCCACAAATTTTTACAAGGGAAGGAAGACACCTTGCAATGTTTGACATAAAGTCCTCAATAACAGGTACTAAGTAACATTGAGGAATTGAGAAATTGAGTCTCCAAACTCAAACAGGCACAGATATGAAATTTATCACTATGTGACCTTAGGCAAGTTACTAAGCTCTAGCCAATTTTTTCATAAAAACCCCACAGGACTTTTTATAAAGAATAATAAAGTTCACATGAAGAAATACTGTGCACTTAGCACAAAAACTGTTGAACAGTAGCCATTCAATACATATTCATTTTAGCATTATTATTAGTATTACTAATGAACCCTTAATAAAAATCAGAGTTAAGTAGGCACTCAGTAATGTCACTTTTTATCACTGTTAATATTACTGTCATTGAGTACCATTATATTGTCTTCCTCTCAAGTACTGTCTAGCCAAAGTTGATCCTGCCCATCCATTCTTATCATCATTCCAAAGAGAATGATCTTTCCTCGTTGGGACTTACAAGGGATATGGGATTTTAAAAAATGCATTTACCACTGAGAGCATTAAGTCTATTCCCAGCACATGTGCTAGGTGAGCAGGGAGCACAGGAGAAAAATGAGGTACAGATATTAGTAAGACACCTGAGGCTCATGCAGCAAAGTCTTATCAATAGCAAGAAACAATTTAAAAGCTGTGTTTCAATCCTTCACAACATTTAAACTAGCTTGAAAAAGCTTCAAGTTGGTGAAGGAGAGCCAGTCCTCTTCCACATACTTTCAGAACAAAAATGGCAATAATATAAATGTTTGCCGGCCTCAACTTAAAGTCAATTTATCTTTGAATAATGCTGAAAATAACACAACCCCAGGGATTTTGTTGTAATAGAATCTGTCTGTTAACAAACAAGACCTTCCCCAGAATGCATTATAATCCTAGGAAACATCCTAGAAAATGAAACAAAGAACAAAAAATAACATTTCAAGCTTAAAAAAAAAAGTTTTGCCCTGGCATTCTCCTAAGTAAACAGAAAAGAGAAATACTTTCTTTAGGGAGTTCATTTGTAAATCCTTTTTTCTTCCTAAGGCACACAGATGTGTGTGCCTGATTAAATGTGCTAGGTAATTTATCACTATATGGGCATCAATTCAAACCTATTTATTACCTGAAATAATTATATGTGATCATTAAAAACATAGAAGGACATAATAAGAACCAGGAAAGCAGAGTCAGTGAGATGAAGCTTTCTCATCATTTTTTTCCTTCCCTTATTTTTCTTGATTCACCCAAAAGGATAGATGGTGCCAGTTAACAGGGGTAAGGAAAGAAAAATGCTGACTGAGCTGTAATACGCAAAGTAAAGGGAAAACAAAGCAAAGTAAACATACCTCAGCCAAAGAAAAGGTACAAGTGTAAAGAAAGAGGAAAAAGAAAATGGGAGATTAGACAGTATAATTAGAAAAACAAGGGGGTTGGGAAGAATATTACAGAACAAGAGAAGAAAGAGCTGGGACAAGAAAGAAGCAGCATAAAAATAAAAGAGGAATGATAGAAACTGAGGAAAGAATAAAGGCCAGGGCTGAAAACCAAAATTCTCCAAGCCAGGCTTCAGCAGTACATGAACCATGAACTTCCAGATGTTCAAGCTGGTTTTAGAAAAGGCAGAGGAACCAGAGATCAAATTGCTAATACCTGCTGAATCATTGAAAAAGCAAGAGAGTTCCAGAAAAACTTCTACTTCTGCTTTATTGACCATGCCAAAGCCTTTGACTGTGTGGATCACAACAAACTGTGGAAAAATTATTCAAGAAATGGGAATACCAGACCACCTGATCTGCCTCTTGAGAAATCTGAATGCAGGTCAAGAAGCAACAGTTAGAACTGGACATGGAACAACAGATTGGTTCCAGATCAGGAAATGAGTATGTCAAGGCTATATATTGTTACCCTGCTGATTTAACTTAAATGCAGAGTACATCATGAGAAACGCTGGGCTGGAGGAAGCACAAGCTGGAACCAAGATTGCCAGGAGAAATATCAACACCCTCAGATATGCAGATGATACCACCTTTATGGCAGAAAGCAAAGAACTAAGGATCCTCTTGATGAAAGTGAAAGGGGAGAGTGAAAAAGTTGCCTTAAAGCTCAACATTTAGAAAACTAAGACTATGGCATCTGGTGCCATCACTTCATGGCAAATAGATGGGGAAACAGTGGAAGCAGTGGCTCACTATTTTGGGGGGCTCCAGAATCACTGCAGATGGTGACTGCAGCCATGAAATTAAAAGACTCCTTGGAAGAAAAGTTATGACTAACCTAGACAGTATATTAAAAAGCAGAGACATTACTTTGCCAACAAAGGTCCATCTAGTCAAGGCTATGGTTTTTCCAGTAGTCATATATGGATGTGAGAGTTGGACTATAAAGAAAGCAGAGTGCCAAAGAATTGATGCTTTTGAACTGTGGTGTTGGAGAAGACACTTGAGAGTCCCTTGGACTGCAAGGAGATCCAACCAGTCCATCCTAAAGGAGATCAGTCCTGAGCGTTCATTGGACGGACTGATGTTGAAGCTGAAACGTCAATATTTTGGCCATCTGATGCAAAGAATGGACTCATTTGAAAAGACCCTGATGTTTGGAAAGACTGAAGGCAGGAAGAGAGGAGATGACAGAGGATGAGATGGTTGGATGGCATCACCAACTCAATGGACATGAGTTTGGGTAAACTCTGTGAGTTGGTGATAGACAGGGAGGACTGGCATGCTGCAGTCCATGGGGTCACAAAGAGTCAGACACAACTGAGTGACTGAACTGAACTGAACTGAAAACCTGTAACAATTGGCAAAAATAAAACAAAAGTGAAGGAAAGAATGAACACAACAAACTCCTGCCCCCCAAAAGAGAAAAGATTCAAAGAGACTAAATGCATTCTGACCATATTTTTCTTAAGATAGACAAATGTAAGAACACACTAAAATTACAAATAGAATTCCTTCAGATAAAAATCAAGGTCATAAATAGAAATACTCCAGGGAAGAAAGAGAAGTCTAATTATAGGTCTTAGGCACTTTTTAAAAAGTGCTTTTACTGTTTTATGGATGTATGTTGCCAAACCATGAATGGATAAAGTGGGATTCCACAGTATTGTCAAGTGGTTTTTTTTTTGTAAAATGATTCATGACTCTGGATAGGAATTCTGTCTGGCCATAGGTCATTCCTCCCACTATGATGAAAGTTCAAAGTATAAAACCAACACTCCAATAAGATTTGATGTCGAAGGTATAAACATAATAGACATGTAAATTTATTAAGATATTATTGGGGCTTCCCTGATAGCTCAGTTGGTAGAGAATCCGTCTGCAATGCAGGAGACCCCAGTTCGATTCCTGGAGTGGAAAGATCTGCTGGAGAAGGAACAGGCTACACACTCCAGCGTTCTTGGGCTTCCCTTATGGCTCAGCTGGTGAAGAATCTGCCTGCAGTGCAGGAGACCTGGGTCTGACCCCTGGTTGGGAATATCCCCTGGATAAGGGAAACGCTACTCACTCCAGTATTCTGGCCTGGAGAATACAGGCCTGGACTATACAGTCCATGGAATCACAAAGAGTCGGCCATGACTAAGTGACTTTCATTTAGTTCACTTAGGAGATTATTGAACAATTAACAGTCAAATATTTTCTATTTTTCTGTTTTTTAATTACTTTATGTCTTTTGAATTCTAACACCCATTTTTTAACTCCTACCTTTTCTTAAGTTTATATTGTTCTCTACCTAACTCATTTAAGTCACTATTTAATACACTTTTACTTTTTCCCTTTTTGAAACATTTTCAAGACAAATTTTCCTCTGGGTACTATTTTAGTTGTACTTCATAGGCTCTAATTCACAATGGTTTTTAAAATTAATTTCTATAATACTAAAAAATCTTGGTTTTGATTTCATTGTTTTAATGATTTTCATTTGCACTTGATTATATCAATAGATAATTTTCATTACATCCAGAGAACAGGAACTGTTTTCTCTCTTATTCAGTGCATTTCAAAGTAGGACAATGTCATTCACCTAGCAGAAAAAATAATTTATTGGTTAGTTATAATTGATCTTTTTTCCAAGTTAAAAAAATATGTCAAATTATAGTTCATGTACACCCGTGGCAGATTCATGTCAATGTATGCCAAAACCAATAGAGAAAAAAAAAAAAAAAAAAGTTTTTTTTAAATGTCAAATTATAGACAAACTGAATAAAACTTTTCCAGTCATTCAGAAGCCATTAAATATGACACAGAAGAAAAAGGAGAATGTGGTGGACTGGGAGGAGCAGGAGGAGGAAAGGCAGGAGGGGGAAAAGGGAGGAACAGGAAAATAGTAAAAACCCGGAATTAAAAAGCCTCAAGTTCTAGACCTCACACCAATTCCATCTTCATTTTCCTTAAATATAACACAAGGGAGTTGTCTTCCCTAGGATATCTAAGATCCTCCTCTATATATGTGTTTCAGTTCAACCTAAGATGATTGGTATATAATACATACATCTATGAGCACACATTTACACACACGTGTGTGTACTTTCATCATCAACTGATTAATCACATAAGTAAAGAAGTGAAGTGAAGTCGCTCAGTCTTGCCCGACTCTTTGTGACCCCATCGACTGTAGCCTACCAGGCTCCTCCATTCTAGGGATTCTCCAGGCGAGAGTACTAGAGTAGGTTGCCGTTTCCTTCTCTAGGGGATCTTCCCAACCCAAGGATCGAACCCAGGTCTCCTGTACTGCAGGCAGACACCTTCCATCTGAGCCACCAGGGAAGCCCAAACCGGACTGCAAAAGCAGGAGCCTCAGGACGGAGGACTCTGGAAGGCTGCAGTCCATGGGGTCACTGAGGGTCAGACAGGACTGAGCAACTTCACTTTCACTTTTCACTTTCATGCATTGGAGAAGGAAATGGCAACCCACTCCAGTGTTCTTGCCTGGAGAATCCCAGGTATAGGGGAGTCTGGTGGGCTGCCGTCTATGGGGTCGCACAGAGTCGGACACGACTGAAGCGACTCAGCAGCAGCAGCAGCAGCACCAGAAGACTCCGGTTTGATCCCTGGGTGGGGAAGATTCCCTGCAGGAGGGCATGGCAACCCACTCCAGTATTCTTGCCTGGAGAATCCCACGGACAGAGGAGCCTGACGGGGTACAGTCCATGGGGTCTCAAAGAGACAGGACTGAAGCCACAGAGCACTCAAGCATGCATAGTAGTAAGGGCTCAGTGGTAAAAAAAAAAGAAAAAAGAAAAAGAAAAGAAAAGAAAAGAAAGAAAGAAAAGGAAATCCACCTGCTAATGCAGGAGAGCAGGGTTCTATATCTGGGTTGGGAAGATTGGATGGAGAAGGAAACAGACAACCCTCTGCAGTATTCTTGCCTTGGAAATTCCATGGACAGAGCAGCCTGGTCAGCTACAGTCCATGGGGTCACAAGAGAGTCAGACACAACTTAGCGACTATACAACAACAAATAACAGTCATAGGGAACTCAGTATAACCTGAGTCATTCAATTTGTCTTTGAAATGCAGGCTCGCATACGCTTTATGTTCTATCTAGTGGAGCCACACCGAGTAAAGCAGTTCCTTTTCATCTGAAGTCACTGACGTTAACTTTTTCAGTCAAGGTACGGCTGCAGAACCATGATTCAAATTCATAGAGAGATAACATAGTAACAATAACGTTCACAATCATTATGAAATTTGTTATTAAATAAAGTCTCTTCCTGATTCAACAATATTTCCACCAATCTGATATTTAGTGAAGCACGTCTCTCTCAATTACAGTTCACCTCCTTTCTCGCAAAAAGTCCACCTCTTCCCAGATGTTTCCACTAGAGGAACACTCTCTTCAACTCTTACACCAGTCTCCTTTCCCCCTTTCCTCCTGGAGCTAGTCGTTCCTAGGGACTGGGGGTGCAAGGCTTCCAAGCGCTGAAGTTTCTAGACCAGGGTGATTATGGAAGCCACACAGCTGACGACTGTGATTAATTGGCGAGGTGGTGCCTCCTATATACAAAGGTCGACCGCTACTCAGCTGTAACTCAAGATCCACCGTAGGAATGCGTGTTAGAACTTTGGAGAATTTTTAAGGCAAAGTTTTAAGTAAAATCTCCCAATTTTCATATTATTTCTTTGAAACTATTTCATAATTGTCGAAGACAACATATAGACTGGGAAAGCTTATATATATCTATAAGCTGCCAGTTTCAAGTTTCTGGTTTAGACTTGACATGTAGTAGGATATTTTTCACCATGCCTTAGCTGTTAATTCCTCACTGGGGTTGATGAGACATAAAATTTTAGGAACAAAAGCCTCTATTTATATTCACCTGATATAACGAGTTGTAAAAGAGAGATATTCAGAATAAATATGGCATTTTATTTGCAATCTTAGAGAATCTACTGTTTTTAAGTTAGCAATATAAAATAAAGATTAAATTACAAAATAAAGTTACAACCATTAATATTGGAATTCAAAATTTTCAGATGTTGTAACTTGTGGAGGTGATGAAACAGTTTCCCAGGGTGGTATTTATTTTAAACAAATCACAATGAAACAAAAGATAATTTTAGACAAAAAGCTTATTTATTCTAGGTCAGTTTGTAACCTCTGCCTGTTTATCCAGCAATTTTTACTTTAAAGATGTCATGTTACTTTTCAATCCCTTTTCCAAGAGATGGAAATAATCATTCCTACAGTCCAGAGCAGGGATCAGTGAACATTTCAGCAAAGGACCTCACAGCAAATGTTTTAGTAAATATTTTAGGCTTTATAGATCATATGATCTCTGCTGCAACTATTCCAGTATGCACTGTAATGTGAAAGCAGAAAAAACAGTATGTAAATTAATGGCATGGCTGTCTTCCAATAACGTTCTCTACATTTACTAAAATTTGAATTTTACATAATTTTCATGAGTCACAAAATATTATTCTTTTCATTTTTTTCAACCATTTAAAAGTATGTAACAAGTATTCTTGGCTCATAGATAGTATAAAGACAGGTGGTGGGCCAGATTTGGTCCACAGGCTGTAGCTTGCTAACCTCTGATTTCAGAACACATCATTTCCAGTGTTGAGACATGTGGAATACCAAGTTACTTATAAATACTGAAAATTTTTTAAATTATATCATCAAGTTGTTAGGGAAGTGGTTTGGCAAATGGAGAAACAAAACAAGGGGAACTGCATTATTTGAAAAAACACCTCATCTAGAAGCAGGGGACTTATCCATAACCCACAAAAAAAGCATAGCACATGGACACTGAGAATTAAATACCTTTTGTTGTTGTTGTTGTTAGTTAAATACCTTTTTGCACTCTTGTGAAATGTTCTTGTTCAAAACCACAAATCTGGAGACAGTTTAAAATTCTAGCAGTGGTGAATCATACTCTTCCTCTTCGTTTGTTTAGCTCTGTTTTGTTTTTTAATTGGAGCATAGCTGCTTTACAATGTTGTGTTAGTCTCTGCGTGCAGCAGGTGAATCAGCTATAGGTATACGAATATCCCCTCTCTTTTGGATTTCTTCCCCGTTTAGGTCACCACAGAGCACTGGGTAGAGTTCCCTGTGCTATACACTTGGTTCTCGTGAGTTGTCTATTTCATACATCATAGTGTATATGCGTCAACCCCAATCTCCCAGTTCATCCCACCCACTCCCTCCCCCACTTGGCATCCATACACTCTTTCTCTATGTCTGCGTCTCTACTTCCGCTTTGCAAATAGGTTGAGGTAAGTTAGAGAGAGAAAAACAAATATTGTATATTACCGCATATATGTGAAATCTAGAAAAACGGTACAGATGAACCCACTCCTCATCATTTTACCAGCTCTGACTTTGGCCAATTGTTTTTAATGATATTTCTGACCATCTTAACTCCTGCTAACACGCTAGAGGCAAATTATACCAATATTGTAAGACCATTCCCCTTCATATGGACAACTTGGGTGTATGCATTCGGAGATATTTTTTCTTGATCTTACCCTTTTAAAATATTTCAAGGAAAACATGAAATAATTTATTAAATATGCTTTGGGTTTCTTTTTTCAATTTCCTAAGCAAACAATTATTATCCATTACTTTTTTTCAGGTTAAAATCATATTGCAGATTTATTTTGTACAATAGGTAGAGATTGTTTATATTACCAAGGCATTAGGAAATCATTTATCATAAATTTTTTGTGTGTGCAGTTCTATCTTATGTACTAAACAAGATGTTTCTTTTTGCAAAGGTGTTGCATCCAGAATAAATAAACCTCTGCAAGGAATGTGAGCAGGGCTGAAATTATCCATCAGGATAATGAATGGTATTTTAATTATTTTGAGTATTTTCCTTTGCATATTTCAAACATTGTATTTATCCTGAAAACATACAAAAGTAAGAATATAAGGCCAAAAGATCCTCTGCAAATGTCTCCTTAACTAATTAAGTCCAGGGCCTGAACTCAGTATTTGGTACTTAAAGTTATTTCATGTCCTCCGGAATTAGATAAGCTGGAAAGCTAAACTTACCTTTCACTCTGTAAACAGCAATGCTTATATGTCTGTCTGTTTCAGGGAAAAAAATCATCCTAGAAAGTGTATAGCACTGTGCTAATACTATGGCTTGCACGCATGCTAAGTCAGTTTAGTTGTGTCCAACTCTTTGTGACCCTATGGACCGTAAACCACCAGGCTTCTCTGTCCATGGGATTCTCCAGGCAAGAATACTGGAGTGGGTTGCAAGCGCTCCTCTGGGCATCCTCCCAACCCAGTGATCAAACCCATGTCTCTTATGTCTCCTGTTGGCAGGCAGGTTCTTTACCACTAGTGCCACCTGGGAAGCCCAATATTATGGCTTAGTTAACATCTACCGAGATCCTGAAATGGAGGTATGAGTAATCATTTCTAAACAATGGGACATTTGAGGAAAAATAATTTTTCTTAATGGTGTCAGATATTTCATTAAGAAATAGAGTTCGCTGCTTTTCTTCCTTGGAAAATTTATTCATTTTATAAAATATTTATACATAGATGGGCTTCCCTTGTGACCAGGCTGGCAAAGAATCCACCTGCAATGCAGGAAACCTGAGTTCAATCCCTAGGTTGGGAAGATCCCCTGGAGAAGGGAAAGGCTACCCACTCCAATATTCTGGCCTGGAGAATTTCATGGACTGTGTAGTCCATGAGGTCGTAAAGAGTCAGACACAAACTCTGCACGCCAAAAGGGAATGGCAGGATATATTTAAAGTATATTTAAAGTAGAAAGGGAAAAATCTACAACCAAGATTACTGTACCTGGAAAGGATCTCATTCAAAATTGATGGAGAAATAAAAAGCTTTTCAGATAAGCAAAAGTTAAAAGAATTCAGTACCACCAAACCAGCTTTACAACAAATGTTAAAGGGACTTATATAGTCAAGAAATACAACAGAAGAAAAAAAGATGTGTATATGCGTCAACCCCAATCTCCCAGTTCATCCCACCCACTCCCTCCCCCACTTGGCATCCATACACTCTTTCTCTATGTCTGCGTCTCTACTTCCGCTTTGCAAATAGGTTGAGGTAAGTTAGAGAGAGAAAAACAAATATTGTATATTACCGCATATATGTGAAATCTAGAAAAACGGTACAGATGAACCCACTCCTCATCATTTTACCAGCTCTGACTTTGGCCAATTGTTTTTAATGATATTTCTGACCATCTTAACTCCTGCTAACACGCTAGAGGCAAATTATACCAATATTGTAAGACCATTCCCCTTCATATGGACAACTTGGGTGTATGCATTCGGAGATATTTTTTCTTGATCTTACCCTTTTAAAATATTTCAAGGAAAACATGAAATAATTTATTAAATATGCTTTGGGTTTCTTTTTTCAATTTCCTAAGCAAACAATTATTATCCATTACTTTTTTTCAGGTTAAAATCATATTGCAGATTTATTTTGTACAATAGGTAGAGATTGTTTATATTACCAAGGCATTAGGAAATCATTTATCATAAATTTTTTGTGTGTGCAGTTCTATCTTATGTACTAAACAAGATGTTTCTTTTTGCAAAGGTGTTGCATCCAGAATAAATAAACCTCTGCAAGGAATGTGAGCAGGGCTGAAATTATCCATCAGGATAATGAATGGTATTTTAATTATTTTGAGTATTTTCCTTTGCATATTTCAAACATTGTATTTATCCTGAAAACATACAAAAGTAAGAATATAAGGCCAAAAGATCCTTTGCAAATGTCTCCTTAACTAATTAAGTCCAGGGCCTGAACTCAGTATTTGGTACTTAAAGTTATTTAATGTCCTCCGGAATTAGATAAGCTGGAAAGCTAAACTTACCTTTCACTCTGTAAACAGCAATGCTTGTATGTCTGTCTGTTTCAGGGAAAAAAATCATCCTAGAAAGTGTATAGCACTGTGCTAATACTATGGCTGCACGCATGCTAAGTCAGTTTAGTTGTGTCCAACTCTTTGTGACCCTATGGACCGTAAACCACCAGGCTTCTCTGTCCATGGGATTCTCCAGGCAAGAATACTGGAGTGGGTTGCAAGCGCTCCTCTGGGCATCCTCCCAACCCAGTGATCAAACCCATGTCTCTTATGTCTCCTGTTGGCAGGCAGGTTCTTTACCACTAGTGCCACCTGGGAAGCCCAATATTATGGCTTAGTTAACATCTACCGAGATCCTGAAATGGAGGTATGAGTAATCATTTCTAAACAATGGGACATTTGAGGAAAAATAATTTTTCTTAATGGTGTCAGATATTTCATTAAGAAATAGAGTTCGCTGCTTTTCTTCCTTGGAAAATTTATTCATTTTATAAAATATTTATACATAGATGGGCTTCCCTTGTGACCAGGCTGGCAAAGAATCCACCTGCAATGCAGGAAACCTGAGTTCAATCCCTAGGTTGGGAAGATCCCCTGGAGAAGGGAAAGGCTACCCACTCCAATATTCTGGCCTGGAGAATTTCATGGACTGTGTAGTCCATGAGGTCGTAAAGAGTCAGACACAAACTCTGCACGCCAAAAGGGAATGGCAGGATATATTTAAAGTATATTTAAAGTAGAAAGGGAAAAATCTACAACCAAGATTACTGTACCTGGAAAGGATCTCATTCAAAATTGATGGAGAAATAAAAAGCTTTTCAGATAAGCAAAAGTTAAAAGAATTCAGTACCACCAAACCAGCTTTACAACAAATGTTAAAGGGACTTATATAGTCAAGAAATACAACAGAAGAAAAAAAGATCTACAAAATCAACCCCAAATAATTAAGAAAATGGTAACAGGAACTATATGCCAATAATTAATTTAAATGTAAATGGATGCTCCAACCAAAAGACACAGACTGGGTGAATGGATACAAAAACAAGACCCATATATATGCTGTCTACAAGAAACCCACTCCAGACCTAAGACATATATAGACTGAAAGTGAGAGGGTGGAAAAATATATTCCAGGCAAATGGGAAGCAAAAGAAAGCTGGAGTAGCAATCCTCATATCAGACAAAATAGATCTTAAAATAAAGACGATTACAAGAGATAAGGAAGGACACTACATAATGATCAAGTGATCAATCCAAGAGGAAAACAACAATCGTAAATATCTATGCATCCAACATAGGAGCACCTCGTTACATAAGACAAACACTAACAGACACAAAAGGAGAAACTGACAGTAACACAATAGTAGGAGACTTTAACACCCCACTCACACCAATGGACACATCACCAAAACAGAAAATTAATAAGGAAACACAGTCTTAAATGATACATTAGATGAGATGGATCTCATACATATCTTCAGGACATTCCATTCAAATGCAGAAGAATATACCTTCTTCTCAAGTGCTGCTGCTGCTGCTGCTACTAAGTCACTTCAGTCATGTCCAACTCTGTGCAGTCCCATAGATGGCAGCCCACCAGACTGCCCGGTCCCTGGGATTCTCCAGGCAAGAGTACTGGAGTGGGTTCCCATTGCCTTCTTCAATGCAAGAAAGTGAAAAGTGAAAGGTAAGTCACTCAGTCGTGTCTGACTCTTAGCGACCCCATGGACTGCAGTCTACCAGGCTCCTCCATCCATGGGATTTTCCAGACAAGAGTACTGGAGTGGGTTGCCATTGCCTTCTCCAATGCATGAAAGTGAAAAGTGAAAGTGAAGTCATGCAGTCGTGTCCGACTCTTAGCGACTCCATGGACTGCAGCCTACCAGGCTCCTCTGTCCATGGGATTTCCCAGGCAAGAGTACTGGAGTGGGGTGCCATTGCCTTCTCTGCTTCTCAAGCGCACATGGAACATTCTACAAGATAGACCACATCTTGGGTCACAAATCAAACCTCAGTAAATTTAAGAAAACTGAAATCATATCAAGCATCTTCTCTGATCACAATGCAGTGAGACTAGATATCAATTACAAGGGAAAAAAATGTAAGAAACACAAACACATGGAGATTAAACAACATGCTTCTAAATAACCAATAGGTTACTGAAGAAATCAAAAGGTAAATCAAAAAATTTCTAGAAACAAAATGACAGTGAAAACATAAAATCTATGGGATGCAGCAAAAGCAGTTCAAAGAGGGAAGTTTATAGCAGTGCAACCCTACCTCAAGAAACAAAACAAAACATCAAAGAGACAACCTAACTTTACACCTAAAACAACTGGAAAAAGTAGAACAAAAGAACTCCAAAATTAGTAGAAGGAAAGAAATCATAAAAATCTAAGCAGAAATAAATGAAAAAGAAATGAAAGAAATAATAGCAAAGATAATAAAACTAAAAGCTGGTTCTTTGAGAAGATAAACAAAATTGACAAAACGTTAGCCAGACTCATCGAGAAAAAAAGAGAAGAAACAAATCAACAAAATTAGAAGTGAAAAAGGAGAGGTTACAAGAGACAATGCAGAAATACAAAGGATTTATAAGAGACTATTGTGAACAACTATATGGCAATAAAATGGATAATTTGGAAGAAATGGACAGATTCTCAGAAAAGTTCAATTTTCCGAGACTGAACCAGGAAGAAACAGAAATTATGAACAACCCAATTACAAGCACTGAAATTGAAGCTGTGATCAAAAATCTCCCAAAAAGCAAAAGCCCAGGACCAGATGGCTTCACAGAATTCTATCAAACATTTAGAGAAGAGTTAATGCCTATGCTTCTAAAACTCTTTCCAAAAATTGCAGAGGAAGAAACACTTCCAAACTCATTCTAGGAGGCAATCATCACTCTGATACCAAAACCAGAAAAAAAAGAAACACAAAAGAAGAAAACTACAGGCCAATATCACTGATGAACATAGATGCAAAAATCATCAACAAAATATTAGCAAACAGAATTCAGCAACACATCAAAAAGCTCATACACCATGATCAAGTTGGGTTTATTCCAGGGATGCAAGGATTCTTTAATATATCCAAATCAATCAATGAGATACACAATATTAACAAATGGAAAGATTAAAACCATATGATAATCTCAATAGATGCAGAAAAAAGCCTTTGGCAAAATTCAGCACCCATTTATGATTAAAACTCTTCAAAAAGTGGGCATAGAAGGAACCTACCTCAACATAGTAAAGGCCATATATGATAAGCCTACAGCAAACATTATTCTCTATAGTGAAAAACTGAAAGCATTCCCCCTAAGATCAGGAACAAGACAGGGTGTCAACTTGCATCACTATTACAACATGGTTCTGCAATATGCAGTCAGAGAAGAAAAAGAAGTAAAAGGAATCCAGATCGAAAAAGAAGTAAAGCTCTCCCTGTTTGCAGGTGACATGATACTCGACATAGAAAACCCTGAAGATAGTATCAGAAAATTACCAGAGCTAATCACTGAATTTAGCAAAGTTGCAGGATACAAAATCAATACACAGAAATTACTGGCGTTTCTATATACTTACAATGAAAAATAAGGATGAGAAATTAAGGATTCAACCCCATTCACCATTGCAACAAAAAGAATTAAATATTTAGGAATAAACTTACCTAAGGAGACAAAAAAACTGTACACAGAAAATTATAAGACACTAATAAAAGAAATCAAAGACAAAATAAACAGACAGAGAGATATTCCGTGTTCCTGGGTAGGAAGAATAAATACTGTGAAAATGACTATACTACCAAATGCAATCTACAGATTCAATATGATCCCTAATAAATTACCAATGACATTTTTTTCATGGAACTAGAACAAAATTTCACAATTCATATGGAAACAAAAGAGACCCCGAATAGCTGAAGCAGTCTTGAGAAAGAAGAATGGAGCTGGAGGAATCAACCTTCCTGACTTCAGATTATGCTACAACACTACAGTCACAAGACAGTATTCTACTGGTGCAAAAACAGAAATATAGATCAATGGAACAAGATAGAAAGCCCAGAAATAAACCCATGCACCTATGGGTACTTTATTTTTGATAAAGGAGTCAAGAAAATAAAATGGGGCAAAGACAGCCTCTTCAATAAATGGTGCTGGGAAAACTGGACAGTTACATGTAAAAGAATGAAATTAGAACACTTCCTAATACCACACACAAAGATAAACTAAAAATGGATTAAAGACCTAAATGTAAGACCAGAAACTATAAAACTTTTAGAGGAAAACATAGGCAGAACCCTTGATGACATTAATCAAAGCAAGATCCTCTGTGACTCACCTCCTAGAATAATGGAAATAAAAACAAAAGTAAACAAGTGGGACCTGATTAAACTTAAAAGTTTTGCACAGTAAAGGAACCTATAAGCAAGTTGAAAAGACAACCCTCCGAATGGGAGAAAATAATAGCAAATGAAACAAGTGACAAAGGATTAATTTCCAAAATATGCAAGCAGCTCATACAACTCAATGCCAGAAAAACAAACAACCCAATCAAAATTGGGGGAAAATACCTAAACAGACATTTCTCAAAGACATACAGATGGCTAAAAAACACATGAAAAGATGTTCAACATCACTCAATATTAGAGAAATGCAAATCAAAACTACAATGAGATATCACCTCATACTGGTTAAAATGTCCATCATCAAAAAGTCTACAAATGATAAATGATGGAGAGGGTGTAGAGAAAAGGGAATGCTCTTGCACTGTTGGTGGGAATGTAAATTGATACAGCCACTATGGAAGATAGTATGGAGATTCCTTAAAACACTAGGAATAAAACCACCATATGACCCAGCAATCCCACTCGTAGGCATATACCCTGAAGAAACCAAAGTTGAAAAAGACACATGTATCCCACTGTTCATGGCAGCACTATTTACAATAGCTAGAACACAGAAGCAACCTAGATGTCCGTCAACAGATGAATGGATAAAGAAGCTGTGGTACAAAATACACAATGGAATATTCCTCAGCCATAAAAAGGAATGCATTTGAGTCAGTTCTGATGAGGTGGATGAACCTAGAACCTATTATACAGAGTGAAGTAAGTCAGAAAGAGAAAGATACATATTGTATTCTAACAGATATACATGGTATCTAGAAAAATGGTACCAAAGAATTTATTTACAGGGCAGCGATGGAGAAACAGACATAGAGAATAGACTTATGGACATGGGGAAAATGGAGGAGAGGATGAGATTTATGGAAAGAGTAACACAGAAACTTATATTACCATATGTAAAATAAATAGCCAATTTGGAATTTTCTGTATGGCTCAGGAAACTCAAACAGGTGCTCTATATCAACCTAGAAGGGTGAGATGGGGAGGGAGATGGGAGGGAGGTTCAAAAGGGAGGGATATATGTATACTTTATCCATTCATCTGATTCATGTTGAGGTTTGACAGAAAACAGCAAAATTCTGTAAAGCTATTATCCTTCTATAAAAAATAAAATAAAAAAAGAGTTGGACACAACTGAGCAACGTTCACTTCACTTTATAGGTAGATATCCTTTTAGTGACTCACTTGATGATAAACCACAGATGATTTCATGTCCAGAAACTAAAGGTCTCAGAAGACATCATCGTCATATTTTTTGGTGATGGTTGGCTTTGTGTGTGTATGTCTTGCCTCCATGGCAAAACGTTTGTTTAGACATTCAGATTATATGAAAAGGATCATCTAAAATGGGGCAACTTTTATAGGGAAACAAAGAGATGTTTATACACTTTCTGTATACTACTTTACACATCTCTATAATTCAAATTATCATTCACCATCACTCCTTAGATTAAGCTGCTGCAAGTATGTAAAAACTGTTAATAATATTTCTAACTCAAATTTAAACACTTTAACCTTAAGGAATTCATAGGAAACTTTTTATCAAATGTTGCACCAAAAAGATAATCTATGATCATGTAACCCCATGATGTAGTATTCCAACAACTATTTTTAAGAAATATGTTCTCTTTCTGTCTTCCCATTCTTTTGTGATTACTTAGATTTGTCATTTAAGTGATATTTTCTAGAATTTCACCTGAGAAAAAAGTTACAGGTTTTGTTTTATCTAGTATTTAATGTTGGCTTCCCAGGTGGCTCAGATGGGCAAGAATCTGCCTGGAATGCGGAAGTCCTGTGTTTAACCCCTGGGTTGGGAAGATCCCCCAGAAAAGAGAATGGGTTCCCTCCAGTATTCTTGCCTGGAGAATTTCATGGACAGAGGAACCTGCAGGCTACAGGCCATGGGTTTCAAAAATATAGAATTTACTGTATCCTCTTATACATGTGAATGCATACTGCTTGAAACAATTAAAAAAAAAAAACCTGAAATTAAGTCACACTATAAAGAACTATAATGAACCTAGCTCTTATCTACTTACCATCTATCCTTAAATTAGAATTTTTAGAAATTATTAAACTGAAAGTATTCCCCTGGCAAGCATACTTCATGAATGTTAAGTCCTTGTAAGGGAGAAAGCCCTGCAGTGGAAATCAAGAGAAAGAGTTTTAGTGCTGGCTCTGATTCCAATTAGCTCTACAGTCTTCAGTAAGTCTTTTAAAAGCTTTGTTCATCTATAAAATGACTTAACAAGACTTCTACCATTGATAAAGCTATTTTGTGTTAAAGAAGTTAATACATATGGAAAACTTTTAAACTGTATAAAATATTCTAAAATTTTAGTCTATTATTAAATCAATTCCACTAATATTTACTTGTGTATCATTCTATTATATTCAAATTTCTATTTCATTTTAGAGCTCCAATCATTTCAAATAATGAATGTGGAATATAGGAGGAATATCACCATAGGACAAATAAAATGAATCTGATATTTGGAAAAACCTAGGTCTCTTTTATGCTGCTTTGCAAATTCAGCCTATGTGTCTATGTGCATGTATGTGATCTTTACATTGGCAAGTGTACACTGAGAAATTCCAGCTCAAGGATTTACTTAGTATCTATTCTTGACTGTACTGGAGAATGCCTCCAGGAAAAGGTGCTAGATTGAGGTCGTAAAATATTATGACTCACTTTGTTCATGACAGTATAATCAACTTAACAGTGGCAACCAAAAGCAATTCATTACGTGCTGCATGATGTATTGGCTGGTCATGGGTCTGGCTGTTACACATTTATGTTTCAAAAAATTTTAGATTACCTTAACCACAGCAAATCATTTTGTCATCTAACACGTATAATTTAGAATAAAACACACTTCATCTATGTTTCTATGAATTAAAATTCAATTGGAATGTTAATATCAAGAATATAAGTACATTAAGGATGTTGTCATTAAAGGTTATTCATACAACACCACTTTTGCACTCTCTATTGGTTTATAGAAAACCAATGACCTGTATACATGAAAAACACTAAATTTTAAGATGAAAAGCTTTCTGAAACAGTATCTGAAAAGTATCAGAATTTTAAATGCTTCAGTACATTTAACAATATTTATCAAAGTGTTATTTGCTAATATGGTACATAATTCATAATTACTTTCAAGGACATTCAAAGTAAACAAGATTGGTCACCTCCAAGTTTTCTCCGCTTAAAATATTTGTTGAAAGCATTCAAAAACACTCAATACAAATGAAATTGGCCACCAATAAGTCTTCCACCATTAAGTTCAGATCACTCACTCAGTTCTGTCTATTTGCAACCCCAAAGACCGCAGCACGCCAGGCCACCTTGTCCATCGCCAACTCCCACAGTTTACTCAGAATCATGTCCATTGAGTTGGTGATGAATCCAACTACTCATCCTCTGTCGTCCCCTTCTCCTCCCGCCCTCAATCTTTCCAACCATCAGGGTCTTTTCAAATGAGTCAGTTCTAAATGTCATGTAGCCAAAGTATTGGAGTTTCAGCTTCAACATCAGACCTTCCACTGAATATTCAGGACTGATCTCCTTTAGGATGAACTGGCTGGATCTCCTTGCAGTCCAAGGGACTCTCAAGTGTCTTCTCCAACACCACAGTTCAAAACCATCAGCTCTTCGGGGCTCAGCTTTCTTTAAAGTCCAACTCTCACATCCATACATGTCTAATGGAAATATCATAGCTTGACTAGACGGACTTTTGCTGGCAACGTAATGTCTCTGCTTTTTAATATGCTAGGTTGGTCATAACTTTTCTTCCAAGGAGTAAGCGTCTTTTAATTTCATGGCTGCAGTCACCACCTGCAGTGATTTTGGAGCCCCAAAAAATAAAGTCTGACACTGTTTCCACTGTTTCCCCATCTACTTGCCATGAAGTGATGGGACCAGATGCCATGATCTTCGTTTTCTGAATGTTGAACTTTAAGCCAAATTTTTCACTCTCCTCTTTCACTTTCATCAAGAGGCTCTTTGGGTCTTCTTCACTTTATGCCATAAGGGTGGTGTCATCTACATATCTGAGGTTATTCATATTTCTCTCAGCAATCTTGATTCCAGCTTGTGCTTCATCCAGCCCAGCGTTTCTCATGATGCCCTCTTCATATAAGATAAATAAGCAGGGTGACTATACACAGTCTTGACGTACTCCTTTCCCTATTTGGAACCAGTCTGTTGTTCCATATCCAGTTCTAACTGTTGCTTCCTGACCTGTATACAGATTTCTCAGGAGACAGGTCAGGTGGTCTGGTATTCCCATCTCTTTCAGAATTTTCCACTTTGTTGTGATCCACACAGTCAAAGGTCTTGGCATAGTCAATAAGACAGAAGTGAATGTTTTTCTGAAGCTCTTGCTTTTTCAATGATCTAACGGATGTTGGCAATTTGATTTCTGGTTCCTCTGCCTTTTGTAAATATGCTTGAATATCTGGAAGTTCACGGTTCATGTACTGTTGAAGCCTGGCTTGGAGAATTTTGAGCATTACTTTACTAGCGTGTGCTGCTGCTGCTGCTAAGTCACTTCAGTCGTGTCCGACTCTGTGTGACCCCATAGATGGCAGCCCACCAGGCCTCCCCAGCCCTGGGATTCTCCAGGCAAGAACACCGGAGTGGGTTGCCATTTCCTTCTCCAATGCATGAAAGAAAAAAGTGAAAGTGAAGTCACTCAGTCTATCCGACTGTTAACGACCCCATGGACTGCAGCCCACCAGGCTACTCCGTCCANTCCCTGGGATTCTCCAGGCAAGAACACCGGAGTGGGTTGCCATTTCCTTCTCCAATGCATGAAAGAAAAAAGTGAAAGTGAAGTCACTCAGTCTATCCGACTGTTAACGACCCCATGGACTGCAGCCCACCAGGCTACTCCATCCATTGGATTTTCCAGGCAAGAGTACTGGGGTGGGGTGCCATTGCCTTCCCCGCCTTTCCCCATTGGCAACCAGCAAAGAAGAAAGTAAGTCTTGGCTCTTGCGGAGCATGCCTTCCACAGTGGGCAGAGGGAAGACAGACCGCAGAGTGATAAACTCGTGTGGAGATGCTGCGTGAGGTGGGTGAGGGGTAGGAAAGCCACACAGGGCAGGTATCTGGGAGGGCCTTGGGTCGAGGGACTGTTGCGCAGATGCTGAGGGAAGGAAGGCAGGGAGGGTGGCAGGGAGATATTTGAGGAGGGCATCACGTGTGGCAGGTTTGGAGAACGACGGGGAGCCAGCAAGGGCGGAGCCTCCCCAGCAGTGGTCCAGGTGCCGGGGGCTCTGGGCTCCGGGGCTGGGTCATGGTGCAGAAGGCTTCCCGGGGACTTTGAGGAGCAGGTGGAACACTAAGAAGGAGGCTGCTGGCGGAGTTGGCGAGTCTGGACCAGAAGGAGGAGAGTCTAGACACCTCCCTGACACTGA
The DNA here is from genome assembly GCA_006410675.1 of Oreotragus oreotragus. Taxonomy (NCBI): domain Eukaryota; kingdom Metazoa; phylum Chordata; class Mammalia; order Artiodactyla; family Bovidae; genus Oreotragus; species Oreotragus oreotragus. The sequence goes on from SJYX01017218.1 coordinate 123,049, forward strand.
TTCGGGGCTGACTCTGCCATCCCGCCAGAATCCAGGGGTGATGGTGGTGGTGGTGACACCAGAGCACAGAAGATGAGGAGCCCCTTCTGCCCCTAGAGTCCGTGCGCCCGCAGTAAGGACGGTCGAGCACAGTGGGGAGGTCCCTCTCGTTGACCACACAGGGTGCCATCTCCGGAAACATGCAAGGGTGGGGCTGGTACCCACACAGGTGCCGAACGGGTCAAAATTCATCTAGCCGTATAAGCTTCATTTTTGTCTATACGAATCATGCTCCACTAACCACTAATAAGTAGCAAAGTTATTAATTTAAAAAAATTGCAGTAAGTCCCCAACACACCGAGTTTCATTCTAAAAGCGCGTCTCTAAGTCCAGTTTGTTTGTAAGCCCAACACGGTTAGCCTAGGCGTCCAACTAACAGAATCAGCTCTACAGTAGAGCACTGTAATAGGTTTACAGCTTCTCACACAACACCAGCATGCGTGCTAAGTCACTTCAGTCCCTGACTCGTGGAGCCCTGGACCAGAGCCCACCAAGCTCCTCTGTCCATAGAATTTTCCAGGCAAGAACACTGGAGTGGGTTGCCATGTCCTCCTCCAGGAGATCTTCCCCACCCATGGATCAAACCCGTGTCTCTTATGCCTCCTGCATTGGCAAGCGGGTTCTTTACCGCCAGGGCCATCCGTCATGCCCTCACACAACACAAATAATACATTAAAAAACAAACAAACATAAACAAGGAAGCATTTTTAATCTTACAGTACGGTACCTTGAAAAAGCACAGAGCACGGTGCAGCGGCACTCAGGGGTACGTTTGCAACTGTCAAATTTAGCAACTCAAAGGTTCCTACATATGGAACTTAACTATAAATCTAGACCAAGGCTTGTACAAGGCTCCGAGCTCCCCTGGTTCTGTTTCTGATTTCAGCACTTGCATCATCTTTGCGATGTGACCACCACTGTTCTGAATATCTGCACAGATGAATGCAGCTAATCACCAGACAGACACAGTTAGCATCTTCATGTTGCTGGTACAGAACGGGAGGCTCAGAAAGCTCATGGGACTCAGTCGTGTTTGAAAAGAGAGTGAGTGGCAGAGCCGAGGCCACCCGCACAAAGCAGTTCCGAGAGCCCAGAGGGCTCTGAAGAGTGCCAGAACCTGCACCATGCGCGCTAGCCACATCTGGCCAGAGGGCCCCCTAGGAGGGCTTGGAGGCTGTTTGTCTGTGGAGTTAGGACCTGCCAGTCAGTGGTCAGAAGCCAACCAGGCCTCGAAGACTGATAATCACCCCTCCACTTCCCTCCAGGAGACAAACAGCTTCCTTAGCCCCTCGCCCAAGGAGTCCTGCTTTCCCTCCTTAGAGTCATTACTTCTGCTCTCTCCTGAATTCTATCCAGTTTTCCTACACCCGGTACAGCAGGGCTTCCCTGATGGCTGAGACGGTAAAGAATCTGCCGGCAATGCAGGAAACCCGGGTTCAGTCCCTGGGTCAGGAAGATGCCCTGGAGAAGGAAATGGCAACCCACGCCAGTACTCTTGCCGGAAAACCCCATGGACAGAGGAGCCTGGTGGGCTACAGTCCATGGGGTCACAACGAGTTGGATACAACTGAGCGACTTTGCTTTGACATTTAAGGAAAGTTTGAAATCTTTTACAGTGAAAGACACGTGTAGTGAGACCTTCAATAGACAAGCCAGGTTATCAGAAGATTCTGACACCAAAACCCTGGCTTAGATGCCAAACTCAAGGCCCGGGTGTTTAAGACATCAATGGGTAAATGCTTCTATTTCAAGACCAGAGGTCCAGTGGGCTAGCGAGTGCATCCAGGATGGTTTTGGAGGTCACGACCCCTTGAACACAGGCCTTCAGCCTCCTGCCCCAGCCGGGGGCTCCACTTTCTACGTGACCACAGGCAAGTTTGGCTGTAGCCAGACAGCTGCCTTAAGGCCACGCAGAGTGCAATGCCCCCTTCACTAAGTTGGCAGGGTGCAGGGTGAAGGGCACACGGAGACCCCCAAACAGAATTCTGTCCCTACCATGAAGCTGTGCAATGTGGGGCCAGTCCTTCGGCTCTCTGCGCTTGATTCTCCTTTTCCATGAAATGGAGATAGTCATACCTGCCTCCTAGGGGCTCTGAAAATCAGAGGTGATAAGAGGTAAAACCCCAGGACAGCAGTAGAGGTTCCCCAAGGGCAGCTCTTGTGATGATGATGGAAAATTCACTCCCTGTAACCCATCCAGACGTGTGCTGTCCAAGAGCCAGAACCTGGGTTTCCACGGTTGTCACTTACAAGCTGACACGGCGAGAGTGAGGTGACATTCCAGGCCTTTCCCACAAGCAGACTTTCACGTCCGAGAGAGTCAGAGATGGGATCACTCAGGCCCTTGGGCAGGAGAGGCAAGAGCATCACGTAAACAGGCTGTCAGCTCAGCTGAGTTGACGTGGTGCCTGGGAGAACAGGAGCCCCAGCAACTTGAGAGACCGCCCCAGGGCTGCGCTTTCAGACGTCTGCTGAGAAGTCCAAGCTGGTCAGGGGGAAGCTGGTGGGCTAAACCAGAAATAACCCAGTGGCCCTCTCTCTGGACCCTGAAGAGTGGCTCAGCAAATCTGAACATGGCTGAACTCCTAGGACCGAGCAGGGTTTTTCTTGTGCTATTTTAATTCCGGTGGCGTTCATGCGTGCCTGCTCAGTTGCTTCAGTCCGACTCTTTGCAACTCTATGGCTCATAATCCGCCAGGCTCCTCTGGCCATGGGATTCTCCAGGCAAGAATACCGGAGTGGGCTGCCATTTCCTTCTCCAGGGATCTTTCCTACCCAGGGATCGAACCCGTGCCTCCTGCATTGCAGGCAGATTCTTTACCGTCTGAGTCACCTGAGGGGCCACAATTCCAAATCAAAAAAAAAAGGATGAAATGGATGTTAAGTACTGACATGACAAGTTATCCACTATTTGCTGTGAGATGGCAAATAAAAGATTAATGAGTTGCACACATCTATGTTTATGGTGGTATTTTTCACATGTTTAACTATGCATTTTTTTTTTAACATGGGTAGATGAATGGATACCTCCCAAACGCTGGACTAAGATTATTGTCCAGGAATGAGATTAAAGATGGTATTTTCCTCTATTCTTTACACAACTTCTGAATCGGTAGTTTTCTTTAATGTCTGAATTTTATAATTAAAAAAAAATGCTGACGAAAGCTACTGAGACTGAGAAATGGAATATTTCCTGCTTGTCGGTAAACAGGTAAACAGGGATGTCACAGTTTATCCTCAATTGCAGCCCTTCAACGTGAGGTCCCGAGCCCTAGGGGACTCAGGAAGGAGAGGAATCCCTGAAGTTTATCATTTAGCATCCATCAGACTGAGGCCATGCCCCAGGTGAGCCCCGAGGGAGCTCAGGATGTGGAAAACCCAAGATGCTGGCCCCGGATAGCTGAGATGTGTATGGAAGGAACGCTTTAGCGGGCCCACACTCTTGCATTTTCCCTTGCTTAGAAAGACACTAAATTCCTTAACTTGGGATATCAGATTTTCTTTGATTAACAATCATCTTTTGATGTTCTGACTATTCGCCCTTTGTGGTCAAACTTCTATCTGACCCAGGTTTTCCCCTCACCTTCTCGAAGAAGCAGATCTCTCAGGGTTGCTTGAGATGCTGCCTCCTGAGCTTGATGTCCTAAAAGTTCCCTTAGAATAAGACGTAACTCAGCTTTTAGGTTGTGAGTTATTTTCAAGTCTCTTCACAAACCAGAATGTGGGATGGAAGCACTGATTTTTGTATATTGGATTTAAAAACAACGCTTGTGGTTTCTTAACTTTTAAAAATCACTTTCCCAAAACATCTTCGGTGATTTAAGAATTTTTTCTCTAACAGCCCTTGGTAGATTTTTTTTTTTTTTTTTAAATTATTGTGACTTGATCATTTTGTGAGAATCAGAGGCTGTTAGAGTTGGAAGCAATGATGGGTATGGCAATGAATCTGCTTTGGGATTATTCCCTTCTTCTCTTCCTGCTGGAAGGAGCCTTGTCTCATTTCTGGGCAGCCCCACGCTCCCTGGGTGAAATCTGACACAGTGAGCCTTTGCGGAAGAAAAAGCCCCGTCTCCCGGGAAAACACTTGGGGAGATTGTGTCTCGGGGTTCGTATGGCTTAAGAACCTCTAACATGCTGCTGTCAGCTAAAGACTATAGTCATAGCCTGACAGGAGAGACTTATTTTATTTGGGGAGAGTGTTTAGGACTCCAAGCCTTGGAGACAGCATCTCAGTAGCTAGAGAAAACTGCTCCAAGGGAGGCAGAAGGGGAAGTCAGGCTATACACACATTTGCAACACAGGGAGCAGGCAGCCTCAACATCAAGGATCAGAGAGCAAGTTGAGGAATTTGTTCTATGTAGGGGAAGATGCAAGCCCCTGGGCTCACTGAATTCGTTCCTTTCATATGCAGCTCAGCTATCTGGGGCCAATACTGTTTCCTTGTTCACCTCTAAGGAGTGGCAGGTGACTGCTTCTTGCCTTCCCCCAGCTCCTCAGCAGTCACCCTAGGNATTTATTCTTTTTTCAGTAGCATTCCAATGACACAGTGAAATGAAATATAACATCTAGTTGAAGACCTACTAGAAGTCCTTCCAGCAGTCATCTTCAAGTGTTTCACATTAGATCTTAGATTAAAATTATAATTGCTATTACATCATAAAGCAATGTTACAATTTAGCAATAATTATATCTGCCACTCCAGTGGTTTTGCCTGGAGAATCCCAGGGATGGGGGAGCCTAATGGGCTGCTGTCTATGGGGAATCACAGAGTCGGACACGACTGAAGTGACTTAGCAGCAGCAGCATATCTGCAAGAAAAAATTACTAATAAGTATAAATGATTAAATGTTAATATGTTTACAGTTAAGCACAATGATCCAAGACCAGGAAAAGAATAGCTGCGTCATAAGCATATACTTATGCTTATGATGATTATGCTTATTATGATTTCCCTGGTGGCTCAGACAGTAAAGTGTCTGCCTACAATGTGGGAGACCAGGGTTCTATCCCTGGGTTGGTTCTGGAAAAGGAAATGGCAATACACTCCAGTACTCTTGCCTGGTAAATCCCATGGACAGAGGAGCCTGGTAGTGTACAGTCTGTGGGGTCGCAAAGAATTGGACAGGACTGAGTGACTAGACTATGTACTATAAGCATATACTGGTGGTCACTGCTCTCTGGGCCATAAGTTGCTTGTTATGTATCTTGAAACTGATTTACTTTTGTAATTTATTGTCCATTTCTTCTTTAGTGACTAAACTATGTACTATAAGCATATACTGGTGGTCACTGCTCTCTGGGCCATAAGTTGCTTGTTATGTATCTTGAAACTGATTTACTTTTGTAATTTATTGTCCATTTCTTCTTATGTGCACCAAGATGGACTTATTTCATGTCTAATTTTTCACATTAACTGACAGTGTCAGAGGGAGATCCTATGACCTTTCGTAGCCAGTTGTGCATAGGCAAAACTGTACTTGTTGTTCTGGAATGTAATCATTCTAAGTCTGCAATATGCTGACTGAAAAACAGACTGCCTTAAACTTGTGAAACAGATGTCACTGTAAGATAAAGTGGAAAATATCTCTGTAATATAGAGTCTAATTACATTTTTTATGTTTGACTACTGACAGCTTTTAAGTCTTACTCCTTGCACGTCCCCTTTTCCCCACATCTAGGCAAGCCTAAATACTCTCTCATTTGCCATACCAAGAAATTCAAAACTTACAGGATGGTCACAATAAAATCACAATAAAAACTCCTTGCCATTCTTTTCTTGTTCTTTCAGGTTGTTTTCAGAATTCCCTGGAGCCACCTACTCTCCCTAGAATACCTTTCTGTGTAGATACTCAGCGCTTTCACTTTGTCTCCTAAAGAGAAACATTTCTATCAGGATTTGAAATGTCTCATGAGATACTCAGAGACTATGTATATGCACTTTGAAACTGGGAAATAAGTAAAAAAAAAATTAACTAATAGAAAGAAAAGGATTGGTTAATGTTGGGATTTCAAGAGCACTAGCATTTTATCAGGGCATCTGTTTGAGTTGGGTCACGTGTGTATGTGTGTGTGTATGTGTGTGTTAGTCACTCAGTCGTGTCCTACTCTTTTGGACCTCATGGACTGTAGCCTGCCAGGGTGTTCTGTCCATGGGATTTTCCAGGCAAGAATACTGGAATGGGTTGTCATTCTTTTCTCCAGATGATCTTCTCAACCCAGGGATCGAACCTGGTTCTCCCACACTGCAGGCAGATTCTTTACCATATGCCATGATCACATAGTTAAAACCTACATGAACCAACATTTCCTTCCAAATTGATAATAATGCAATAGTTTTTTCAAACAAAATTATAAAAAGGCAAGAAATAATAAACACAACATTCCTGGAAAACAATTATTTCTTTAAAGCATACTTATTAGATTGTAAGTTATCTGAGTGAAGGAAGCAAATAGCATGTGAGTGACAGGGACTCAGAGTGTAAATGGTTATTGCTACTAATGATGATTCACTGATCATTAAGGAAAGCTAAGACAACAACAACACAAGGGAAGACTCTACACATGGACATCACCAGATGGTCAGTATCGAAATCAGATTGTTTATATTCTTTGAAGCCAAAGATGGACAAGCACAATACAGTCAGCAAAAACAAGACCAGGAGCTGACTGTGCCTCAGATCATGAACTCCTTATTGCCAAATTCAGAATTAAACTGAATAAAATAGGGAAAACCACTAGACAATTTAGATATGACCTAAGTCAAATACTTTATGCTTATACAGTTGAAGTGACAAATAGATTCAAGGAAATAGATCTGATAGACCAAGTGCCTGAAGAGCTATGGACAAAGGTTCATGACATTGGACAGGAGACAGTGATCCCAACCATCCCCAAAAAAAAGAAATGCAAAAAGGCAAAATGGTTGTCTGACAAGGCCTTACAAATAGCTGTGAAAAGCAGAGAAGAGAAAGGAAAGGAGAACAGAAAAGGTATACCCATTTGAATGCAGAGTTCCAAAGAATAGCATGGAGAGATAAGAAAGTCTTCCTTAGTGATAAAGGCAAAGAAATAGAGGAAAGGAATAGAATGAGGAACACTAGAGATCTCTTTCAGAAAATTAGAGATACCAACGGAATATTTCATGCAAAGATGGGCACAATAAAGGACAGAAATGCTATGGACATAACAGAAGCAGAAGATATGAAGAGGTGGCAAGAATACACAGAAGAACTAAACAAACAAACAAACAAAAATCTTCATGACCAAGATAGCCATGATGGTGTGATCACTAACCTAGAGCCAGACATCCTGGAGTGCAAAGTCAAGTGGATCTTAGGAATCATCACTACGAACAAAGCTAGTGGAGGTGATGGAATTCCAGTTGAGCTATTTCAAATCCAAAGTGAAGATGCTGTGAAAGTGCTGCACTCAATATGCCAGCAAATTTGGAACACTCAGCAGTGGCCGCAGGACTGGGAAAAGTCAGTTTTCATTCCAATACCAAAGAAGGACAACGCCAAAAAATGCTCCAACTATGGCACAATTGCCCTCATCTCACATGCTAGCAAAGTAATGCTCAAAATTCTCCAAGCCAGTCTACAACAGTATGTGAACTGTGAACTTCCAGATGTTCAAGCTGAATTTAGAAAAGGCAGAGAAATCAGAGATCAAATTGCCAACATTCACTGGATCATGGAAAAAGTAAGAGAGTTCCAGAAAAACATCTACTTCTGCTTTATTGACTATGCCAAAGCTTTTGACTATGTGGATCACAAGAAACTGTGGAAAACTCTTCAAGACATGAGAATACCAGACCACCTGACCTGCCTCCTGAGAAATCTGTATGCAGGTCAAGAAGCAACAATTGGAATGGTCATGGAACAACAAACTGGTTCCAAATTTGGAAAAGAGTATGCCAAGGCTGTATATTGTCATCCTGCTTATTTTACTTATATGTAGAATACTCATGAGAAATGCTGGAATGGATGAAGCACAAGCTGGGATCAAGATTGCTGGGAGAAATATCAATAACCTCAGATATGCAGATGACACTACTGTTATGGCAGAAAGCAAAGAAGAATTAAAGAGCTTCTTGATGAAATGGAAAGAGGAGAGTGAAAAGTTGGCCTAAAACTCAACATTCAGAATATAGAGATCATGGCATCTGGTCCCATCACTTTATGGCAAATAGATGGGGAAACAAGGGAAAGAGTGACAGACTTTATTTGGGTGGTTCCAAAATCACTGCAAATAGTGACTGCAGCCATGAAATTAAAAGATGCTTGCCCCTTGGAAGAAAAGCTATGACCAAACTGCTGCTGCTGCTAAGTTGCTTCAGTCGTGTTCGACTCTGTGCAACCCCAGAGATGGCAGCCCTCCAGGCTCCCCTGTCCCTGGGATTCTCTAGGCAAGAACACTGGAGTGGGTTGCCATTTCCTTCTCCAGTGCATGAAAGTGAAAAATGAAAGTGAAGTCACTGAGTCATATCCAATTCTCAGCGACCCCATGGACTGCAGCCTAACAGGGTCCTCCATCCATGGGATTTTCCAGGCAAGAGTACTGGAGTGGGGTGCCATTGCCTTCTCCAATGACCAAACTAGACAGTACATTAAAAAGCAGAGACATTACTTTGCTGTTAAATGTTCATCTACTCGAGGCTATGGTTTTTCCAGTAGTCATACATGGATGTGAGAGTAGAGCTATAAAGAAAGCTGAGTGCCAAAGAATGGATGCTTTTGAACTGTGATGTTGGAGAAGACTCTTGAGAATCCCTTGGACAGTAAGGAGATCCAACCAGTCCATCTTAAAGGAAATCAGTTCTGAATATTCACTGGAAGCATTGATGCTGAAGCTGAAACTCAAATACTTTGGCTTCCTGATGTGAAGAACTGACCCATTGGAAAAAAAACCCTGATGCTGGGAAAGATTAAAGGCAGGATGAGAAGATTATGAAAGAGGATGAGATGATTGGGTGGCATCAGCAAGTCAACGGACATGAGTTTGAGTAAACTACGGATTTGGTGATGGACAGGTAGGTCTGGTGTGCTGTAGTCCATGTGGCTGCAAAGAGTTGGACATGACTGAGTGACTGAACTGAACTGAGGACAACATTTACCATGGCCTTGGAAGATATGCAGACTTTAATTAAAATATTTACTGATTAGCCGTGAAACAGCAGACAGATTATATTCCTCTCTGATTTTCCTCACCTGTAAAACATAATGTGTACATCCATGTTAAGACAATTCAGTTTTGTCTNACTCCAGGAGTTGGTGATGGACAGGGAGGCCTGGCGTGCTGCGATTCATGGGGTTGCAAAGAGTCGAACGACTGAACTGAGCTGAACCTATGGTGGATTAACTGCAGACGTAGTAGAAATAGCAAGAGAACTAGAAGTGGAGCCTGAGGCCAGGACTGAACTGCTGCAGGAGCATGGCCGAAATTTAGCAAATGAGGAGTGGCTCCTTATGGCCAAGCAAAGCAAGTTGTTTCTTAAGATGAAATTGACTCCTGCTGTGAAGATTGTTGAAATGACAACAAGGGATATAAAATATGACATAAACTTAGTTGATAAGACAGCTGCAGGGCTTGAGGGAATCGACTCCAGTTTTGAAAGAAGTCCTCATGTGGGTAAAATGCTATGAAACATCATTGTATGCTACAGAGAAATCTTTCCTCAAAGGATGAGTCCATCAATGTGGCCAACTCCATTGTTATTTTAAGATATTGCCACAGCCACCTCAACCTTCAGCAACCACTGCCTCGATCAGTCAACACCACCAACATAGAGGCAAGACCCTTCTCTAGCATAAAGGATTACAACTTGCTGAAGACTCAGATGACGGTTAACATTTTTAGCAGTAAAGCTATTTTTGAATTAGGGTAGGCACATGCTGTTTTTCCTGACAGCTTATGATTACTATTTACCCTTGTCATTAAGCACTTCCTAAAACCCATTTTTAGGGAAGCATGATGGGTCATTTTATGAGCACATACTCTTTGTCCAATGCTGTGCTGAGCACTATAGCAGCTGTAAGAATACTGGAGAGTGCTGTTTTTCTAAGAGCTAGACAAAGGGATTCTTTCATTTGATCATTACAATTTTATGAGTACAGTTGTTAACTCTACTATTCAAAATTTTTTTAAAAAATTCTTAGTTATAGAAATGTAAAGTATTTGCCAAAGGTCACAGAGCTGGTAAAGAGTAGAACAAGAATATGAACTCAGAAAATCTGACTCCAAAGCCTACCTACTTAACTGCTGTATTATGCCACCTCCCACTTACCCCACATGGACAGGAATGGTTGATCGTATGCTCCATGCCAGATACTAGCGCTGATTAATTACCTGCATTAATTTATCTAATTGCCACTATTGCTTCATGATTGTCATCTTTTTACAGAGGAGCAAGCTAAAACCTAGAGAGAGTAGGTAATATGCTTAGTTTATCGTTGTATTAAGTTTTGAAATCTGGAAATATAAGACCAACTTTTTTCAGGATTTTGGGGGCCTATTAGGGACCCCGTGGGGCTTCTCTGGTGGCTCAGACAGAAAAGCGTCCACCTACAATGCTTGAAAACAGGCTTTCACTTAAATTTTCTAATTTAAACTTCATAATGACTCTATCCTAATACACTGAAATAATTATCCACATTTTTCAGATTAAGAGACTAATAATATTTAGAGAGACCAGGTAATTTCCTTGTGGTGATATTTATTATGGCTCTTGCTTTGTTATTTATATGCTAATGTTCCAACAAACTTATCTATCTCACAGAGGTGCACATATAGGATAAGCTAAAATAAGTTTATATTAAGTGAGGTTGAGGTAGAGTAGAACAAAATGAATTTACATATTCGAGAGTTAGGATACAACTTTATCTAAGCCTTCTAACAGACAAGATTTAAAATATAGTCATTTATATATCATATACTACCTACAAGTTAAAAATTAGCAGTTGCTCAGAAAAATCACATCTAATCAGACACTTAAGAGAAATTACCTTATTTTTGTAATTTCCTGACATGATCACTGTCAACGGGGGATTTTCACAAAACCATTTCTTATAATTCATGTAGTCTAATAATATTATACTGTTCAAGAGAAAAGAATGAATATGTCAGCAGCAATCTATTAACTAATGTAGAAAGAGAGGCTTTTCCTTTAGGAGAATCCTAGATACACACTGAAAATAATGTTTCTGAAAACTATTTATTACCATAGGCAATGGTCACAATAAAATGTTAATGGGAGAAATATATTTGAAAATAAAATATTAACATCAAAGAAAATAAAATGTATATTCTCCTACATTCACCATATTTAAGGTTCTCTATAAATTATTTTCCAGGTCTAACATAAATGTTTCTAATTAGCTCCTATTAGAAACACAAATAATATCATTAAATAAATAATTAGATCACACTTGTGTCTATCTGCAGCCATCAAGGGCTAAGTAACATTTGAATAGTATAACATATTATCAAAATATATTAAGGTAAGATAATCATGCTTAACAATTCTCTTTCAACTATGTCTTCTGTACTTTTTATTTCACCAAGAGAATGAGTTGGTAATTAACCTGTTGTTAGAAGAGCTAAATCCCAATTTACCTTAGATATCCACGACCTTAAACTGCACAAAAGCACATTCCTTCTTTAATGCATGTGTGCATATGTAAAAATAGAAACTGAAGTGTCATAGGGAGCATACCTTTCTTCTATTCATTGCCACTTGCCTGACAGGTCAAGTAGCTTCAGGCCAAAATAATTCATTTCAGGTCACCAGGCTAACAATTTCTAGTTTACAGTTCTCTAGTAAAATGGATTCTAACACATACCAGAAAATAGAATACTACCTTCAAAACATTTTGGAAACCTTCAAAAAATAAACCAGGCTTTTCATTAGTGCTGTAAAATTTAATGACAATTCCACTTATAATTGGCTTTTTTTTTTAATTCATGATTATATTATCTGGCATCTATGTCTTTCTCATCTTAACTTATATCCCTTTATCACAACTCATTAGGCAGGGAAATAAGGAGATACAAAACATAAATGGTTTTATTGTTGGCCCTTTCAGCAAAAAAAAAAAAACTCTACTCCCTAGAGAATTATCAAGACTCCAAAGGTCAGTAGGAATTCTTTAGTTGTTTCCTATTTTACAATATACTTAATATTTCCTGCTGCCCTTAAAAATTATTCCTTGAACAAATACTATAGGACTTCAGCATCATTATATAGCCAAGGCAGAAAAGTTCAGTTCAGTTCAGTCGCTCAGTCGTGTCTGACTCTTTGCGACCCCATGAATCGCAGCACGCCAGGCCTCCCTGTCCATCACCATCTCCCGGAGATCACTCAGACTCACGTCCATCAAGTCCGTGATGCCATCCAACCATCTCATCCTCGGTCGTCCCCTTCTCCTCCTGCCCCCAATCCCTCCCAGCATCAGAGTCTTTTCCAATGAGTCAACTCTTCTCATGAGGTGGCCAAAGTACTGGAGTTTCAGCTTTAGCATCATTCCTTCCAAAGAAATCCCAGGGTTGATCTCCTT
>SJYX01017218.1:139806-184429 GCA_006410675.1 Oreotragus oreotragus
TGAGTCAACTCTTCTCATGAGGTGGCCAAAGTACTGGAGTTTCAGCTTTAGCATCATTCCTTCCAAAGAAATCCTAGGGCTGATCTCCTTCAGAATGGACTGCTTGGATCTCCTTGCAGTCTAAGGGACTCTCAAGAGTCTTCTCCAACACCACAGTTCAAAAGCATCAATTCTTCAGTGCTCAGCTTTCTTCACAGTCCAACTTTCACATCCACACATGACCACAGGAAAAACCCTAGCCTTGACTAGGCGGACCTTAGTCGGCAAAGTAATGTCTCTGCTTTTGAATATACTATCCAGGTTGGTCATAACTTTTCTTCCAAGGAGTAAGCGTCTTCTAATTTCATGGCTGCAGTCACCATCTGGAGCCCAAAAAAATAAAGTCTGACACTGTTTCCCCTGTTTCCCCAGCTATTTCCCATGAAGTGATGGGACCGGATGCCATGATCTTCGTTTTCTGAATGTTAAGCTTAAGCCAACTTTTTCACTCTCTTTCACTTTCATCAAGAGGCTTTTGAGTTCCTCTTCACTTTCTGCCATAAGGGTGGTGTCATCTGCATATCTGAGGTTATTGATATTTCTCCCGACAATGTTGATTCCAGCTTGTGCTTCTTCCAGCCCAGAGTTTCTCATGATGGACTCTGCATATAAGTTAAACAAGCAGGGTGACAATATACATCCCTGACATATTCCTTTTCCTATTTGGAACCAGTCTGTTGTTCCATGTCCGATTTTAACTGTTGCTTCCTGACCTGTATATAGGTTTCTCAAGAGGCGATACAGATCTTAGTAGCTAAATATTTCATTATATGTATGTACTGTCATTTATTGAAGTAACTTTGAGATTATTTCCACTTTTTGCTATTAAAAATAAAGCTACAGTGGGCACCCTTGTGAACACATCTTTATGCACAACAGAATTTTCTCATAAATTCCAATTTTAATATTTAAGTCAAAGTATAATACATTTTTAAAATTTAACTGCAAAAAGGCAATTTATATAGTTCTATCATTTTCTACTCTATGTAGCAGTATGACAATGCCCTTTTCCAAGAAGTCTACCAAATAATATATTTTTCTTTAATTTTGCCATTTCACTGGTAACTATTACTTCTAATGAGGTCATCTTCAGAAAGTGAAAATCTGAAAGAATTAATCTCCACAACAAGAAGCACTAAAAGAATTTCTATAGGCTAAAGGACAATGATATCAGGTAGAAACTTGGTTTTACAAGAAGGAATGAAGAACACCAGAAAAAAATAACATTGCTCAGTAAATATTAGGAACCATTGAAATTATCATTCCCATACTTAACGCAAATTTCTGTTGTCACCTTAAAGACATCTAGCCATTTAATTTTTAAAATAGATTTTTAGAATATTTAGAAGTACATGACAATTGAAAATATATTGTTATAACTTTCTTGAATTGTTCTTTAATAGAATTAGTGCTGTATAAGGGATTGGTTATAGAATTTTTAATGCATGCTGTAATAAATTATATATGCATATTTTATTATCTAAAGAAACACACCAAAGTAGTACAAAAAGGAACAACTACAATGTAACAAGATCAGATAATGCAGAATATTAAAAATATATTTATATACTGCCAAGAAAAGACAGAAGGAAAGCACTGGAGGACAATGAATGGTTAATAAAGAAAATTAAATAATGATATGAAATTCAAGCATGTCAATAATCACATTAAATTTTACAAATAAAACACTCCTTGAAACACAGACTGTAAAGCTGGATTTTAAAAAGCAAGACTCAAGCATGGTTATTTATGAAAAATAAATAAACTTTAACATAAAAGAATGATAAATTTTAAAGTTAAGGCATTTCTCACCATGCAAGCATCGATCATAAGAAACCTGTTATAGCTATACTAATGTCCACCAAAAAGACTTGAAGATGAACAGCATACCAGGAAATTTAGAAGTATGCCCACTTGGATGATAATAAAAGTAAACAAAATAAAATTTGTGGAATTCAGCTAATTCATTTTTAAATAAAATGTATAGTTTTCTTCTCCAATTTTTAAAATTGTGGTAAAATATACATAACATAAAATATACCACCTTAATTATTTCAACTATACAGTTCAGTGTCATTAAATATATTCATGATGTGTAACCATAACCGCTATATACCTCTGTAACTCTTTTCATCCGGTAAACTGAAACACTCTACCCTTAAACAGTAACTCCCCATTTTCCCATCTGCCCCACCTCCAGCAGCCATGAATTTACTTTCTGTTTCTGTGATTCTGACTGCTCACATAAGTGGAATCATACTGTATTTGTCTTTTTGTGACTAGCTTATTTTATTTAGCATAATGTCCTTAAGATTCATCTATTAATATATTCTCTCGCCTGGAAAATCCCATGGGCAGAGGAGCCTGATGGGCTGCAGTCCATGGGGTCCCTAAGAGTCGGACACAACTGAGTGACTTCACTTTCTATTTTCACTTTCATGCATTGGAGAAGTAAATGGCAAGCCACTCCAGTGTTCTTGCCTGGAGAATCCCAGGGACGGGGGAGCCTGGTAGACTNGGCAGAGGAGCCTGATGGGCTGCAGTCCATGGGGTCCCTAAGAGTCGGACACAACTGAGTGACTTCACTTTCTATTTTCACTTTCATGCATTGGAGAAGTAAATGGCAAGCCACTCCAGTGTTCTTGCCTGGAGAATCCCAGGGACGGGGGAGCCTGGTAGACTGCCGTCTATGGGATCGCACAGAGTCGGACACAACTGAAGCGACTTAGCAGCAACAGCAGCGGCATATGTCAGAATTGTCTTTCTTTCTAAGACTGAATAGTATTTCATAGTATACATAAACCACATTTTAGTTATCCATTCATTCAACAATGGCCATTGGGATTGCATCCATGTTTTAATTATTGTGGATAATGCTGCTAAGAATATGAAAGTAAAAATATTTCTTTGAGTTCCGGTTTTTAGTTCTTTGTATTTGTTTTACTTTTTCTTGCCTAATAGCTCTAGCCAGAACTTCAAGTACTACACTAACTGGAAGTGACAAAAGCAGGCATCCTTGCTTTGTTCTTGATCTTAAAGGGCAAGTTTCAGAGAATGACATTCACTGTTGGTTTTAATTATTGCTTTCATTATGTCTAGGTAGTCCCTGTCTATTCCTTGTTTTTGAAGTGTTTTTATCATGAAAGGGTGGGTGTTGAATTTTGTCATTTTTTTTTGTTAGCTTTATCACATTGATCAATTTTCATATATTTAATAATCCTTGCATTCCAATAATAAATTATACTTGGTCATTTTATTAAATTCTTTAATAAACTGTTGAATTTTGTTTGATAGCATTTCACTGAAGATTTTTGCATTAATGTTCATAAAGGATATTGGTCTCTACTTTTCTTGTGCCTCTATCCAACTTTGATACAAGTTAATGTTCTTAAGTAAATCTCCTGTTTGAAATATGTTTTGATTTAAGTAATGCAGTGGGATATTTGTAGTCATTAGAAAAATAAGCTTGACCTTTCTTTCCAGCCAAGATGGAGTAACAGAAACCAGATCTACCCTACTTGAAACACCTTAAAAATTAGGCCAATACATGAAACAAAGGCTTTCAAAACATCATACATTAGGCAATGAAGACAATGAAACGAGCCTTATGATTGTTCCAGCTTACTGCCAGTTGTAAATCTGCATGTAGCAACTCAAGGAGAAAAAAACCCAGGCAGTGCCTGGCAATATCCCTAACGGGAGACAGAGCTGAGTGTCAAAGGAGGCTACAGTCTCCAAACCAGAATAATAGAGGAGAGAAAAATACACTCAGAGAGAACCAGAGAGATGTGCAGAGAATCATCTAATATTCGTTAAACTACTGTTCAGTGCATGAGTGTGAGAAAACTACCCATGTCTGTGAGGAGGAGCAGGGAATCATGTGAAAGGATTACAGGAAATAGTACTTGGAGCTCCCACAAGGCTGGGAATAATTCCTGTTCCCAACAACTAGATAGAAAACCTCACAATGCACAGAACATGTAAGGCTACCAAGGGTCTTGCTTCTGCAGTGTGGAAAAATTCCAAACTTTTAAAGCAAGACCCTATTTCAGGATACATGAAGAAAGACTGGATACCTTTGTTCAGGAAAAGACAAGAGAGATAGAAGAACCTAACTGAACTTCTAAAAATGAAAACTTAAATGTCTGAGATAAAAATACACTAAAAAAGCAGATTAGGCCTTGAAGAATAAATGCCACATGAACTTAAAAATAAAGTTATCTGCTTGGGGCTGGTGCATGGGGATGATCCGGAGGGATGATGTGGGGTGGGAGGTGGGAGGGGGGTTCATGTTTGGGAGTTCATGTACACCCGTGGTGGATTCATGTCAATGTATGCCAAAACCAATACAGTACCATAAAGTAAAATAAAGTAAAAATAAAATTTTTTTAAATATATAAATAAAAAATAAAGTTATCTGTAATGAAACCCAGAAAGAAAAAAGAGAGAGAGAGAAAGATAAAAATGAAGGGACTGTAAAATAACATTAAGCAATTAAAATATGTATAATTAGAATCCCCAGAGTGGAGGACTAAAGAGCTATTTTAAGAAATAATGGCCAAAAGTTTTCCAAATATGATAAAAACTATGAACACACAGGTGTAAGAATCACAGCAAATAAAGAGCATGACAAACATGAATATAATTACACAAAAGAATAAATAAAGTGCAAGTGTTAGTGACTCAGTCATGTCAGACTCTTTGCAACCTCGTGGACTGTATAGCCTGCCAGGCTCCTCTGTCCATGGAATTCTCCAGGCAAGAACATTGGAGTGGGTAGCCATTCTCTTCTTCAGGGGATCTCCCAGACCCAGGGAACAAGCCCAGGTCTCTTGTATTACAGGCAGATTCCTTACCATCTGAGCCGCTAGGGAAGCCCATGCAAAAGCATATCATTATCAAATTGTCTCAAATCAGCAAAAGGACAGTATCTTAAAAGAAGCCAGAGAAGCAGCCATAAAGAGGAAAAAAAATGACTATGACAGATTTCTCATTAAAAAAAAAGTGAACTAGAAGATGATGTTAAAGCAACATCTTTAAAGAAATAAAAGGGGTGAATATCAACTTATAATTATTAAACCAGTGTAAATATATTTAATAAGTTAAAATACAAACTTGTTCAGACATACAAAACTTGAAAGAATTCATAAGCAGCAGATGTGAATCATAAGAAATATTAAAGGTCCTAAAGCAAAATAATATTAAAAATACACATTTTTAAAACTTGAGTCAAACAAAGCCTAAAGTAAGACCCCAAGAGATCAACCTGTTTAGAAGTAACTGTAGTCCGGAATAAAGCCCAAGAATATTTTTAGAAATACAAAAGCACCCCAAATGTAAATTAAGCAAGCTTGGCATCCAGTGAAAAATCATCAGCCAAGTAAGAAAGGAGGAAAACACAGCCAATAATAGAAAGAATAACACAAAATATTCCAAAAGGTGGCATAGTGTGAAATACAGTGACACCTGGTTTAGAAAACTCTTTGGCAGCTTCTTAAAGACCACACAAAGGCTTGAATCAAATGTTCACAACTGCTTCATCAGTAACACCCCAAACTGGAAATAATCCAACTGTCTATCACCAGATGAACAGATAAACTGTGGTATATCCATACAATGGAACACTACTCATCAATAAAAAGGAATGCACTCTGATGCAGACATCAACATTTCAGAATATTAAAATAAACATGAGAGAAAAGGTCAGACCAAAAAATAAATAAGTAAGTTTATACTCTGTGATTGAATTTACATGAAGTCCTGGAAAATGTACATGAATCTGTAGTGAACAAAAGCAGTTCAGTGGTTGCTGGTAGGTATTGACTGGAGAAAGGTACAGGAGGATCACAAAGTGAAATAAGGCAATTTTGCAGTGAATGATAGGTTCAGTTTCTCAACTGTAGTAATATTTTCACAGGAAGACATATATATTACATCCTACCAAATAGTATACTTCGATATGGACAATTTATTATATGATAGTTATACCTCAATAAAGCTATTAAAAACCAAAAGAAGGTCCATAGGTACTAACTAATATGAGAAAATGTTTATTATATATCAATTTTTTATAGTCTGGGAAACTATGTATTTTATCATCCTAACTTGGTACAAAACAATGGATATATATACATATTTGTATAGACCTAAAAGACACCTGGCTGAGAAGGCGATGGCACCCCACTCCAGTACTCTTGCCTGGAAAATCCCATGGACGGAGGAGCCTGGTGGGCTGCAGCCCATGGGGTCGCGAAGAGTCAGACATTTACTAAGTGACTTCACTTTCACTTTTCACTTTCATGCATTGGAGAAGGAAATGGCAACCCACTCCAGTGTTCTTGCCTGGAGAATCCCAGGGACGGTGGAGCCTGGTGGGCTGCCGGCTATGGGGTCGCACCAAGTCGGACACGACTAAAGTGACTTAGCAGCAGCAGCAGCAGCAGCAGACACCTGGAAATAAAGGTTTATGCTCACAGTAGGGCACACAAAGGAAGTAAAGTAGGTTTCAGGAATAGTAGTGGACTTTTTGCTTTATATACATCACATTTTTACAGCCAGGAAGCTATTATTTTGACATTTAATTTACATAAATAAATTGCCTTAGAGAAATTAGAACTGTCTTATAAATGTTTTAACTCATTCTGAGGCAGGAAGCAGATGGGCCCATCAGGGAAAAGCAGTTGGAGATTCATTCCCTATGGCCTGAAACTCCAAAACAAGAAAAGCAGTATAATTGAGGGAGAAGGCTGGGCCCTGCCCAGACCACATATTTCTTATTCTCCAAGTCAAGAGACTTCGCCAACCACATGAAAAAGGCTCCTTGGAGACCAAAGGGGATTTATGTCAAGGGATAATCCCTACTCAGATGCCTTTTTGCTAAAATCCATCTTGACTAAGAGATGTGTGTGCACATCAGGAGGACCCTGAGATATACCAAATATGGACCGTGAATCAGGCAAATCAAAATGATTGGCCAAAGGAAACCCAGAAGAAATGCCCCATAAAAGTAATTCCAACTGTTATGAGGATGCAACTCAGTGCCTCTCTCTCTCCTTGAGTCTGCCCATGTATCTATTCACACATACTACACTTTTTTTTTTCCTCCTAATAAATACTTGCTTCATTACTTTCCATCTTTGTGGAATTTCTTTTCTGCAAAGCTGAAGGGCCAGGCCCCTTGTCACTGACCACAGGTCTAGTGGCTAGGATCTGCTGTGCTCACCACCAAGACCCAGTCCCAATCTCCAGCTAGGAACCAAAGCCCTGCTCCAGGTCTTTGCAGACTGAAGCAACCCAAGATCAATTCTTTCTCATTTCTCATTTGAATTTCTACCAGAATAATGATTACTTTTATTGTAAAATTTGAAGTAATAAGGGATATAAGTAATAAGCAAACTAAACTTTTGCTAAGGTTATTGCTTAATTTTTGTAATTAGTGTTGCCATCTTGGTTATATTCTGTCCCTTAGATTGAAGAAATCTTCTGAGCATGATGAAAATAAAACCAAAAATAAAAATATCATAAACTAAACCAGCCTAGAAATATAGCTTTTCATTTCAACTAGTAGTAAATTAAAATCCTGGTTAAATATTTAGACCCTGGTATGTATACAGATGGAGTCTTTGTGTGATACATGAACAGAACAAATAGTTAAAATAGCTAAAACAGCTAAAGTGGCAAATTTAAGACTCAAAAATCTGGCTGCCTCTAGGGTATAATTGCATTTCTTTCCAGGGAACCTCACACCTTGAATTAATGAGAACATTTGGATATTGTTTTTTTCTTTTTTCTTTTTTTACCTATATCTCTATTTGATATGTAACAGATCAAAAAAGAAGGAACTGCAGAAAACAATTCTATAACTTTTGCCAAAAACAATCAAACTGATCTTTTTATATACAGGTCAATTTAAGAACACACCAGATTCTTTATGTATCAAGTTAGCCAATATTTCAAAAGGCTTAGAGCCTAACAATATTATGGAATTCTTATAAATTAATAATGAGTTTTAAGTACCACAATACCTATAAGTAATAAAAGAAACCTATGATTTCTGCCTAGACAGGCTGTTAAAGAAATAGTTTTTCATTTTGAATAACTTTGCAAAGTAGTCAGCTGCCAACTTAACCAATGGGTTTTGTTTTAAAAGTTCATTTGCAAATTTTACTATTTAAAAAATAGAATACATTACTTTCTTTGCTTAAAAAGAATCCTAGCTTTAACACTAGTCAGGCCACTAACGCTTACTTGGTGTGCATGCATGCGAAGTCGCTTCAGTTCTGTCCGACTCTTTGTGACCCTATGAACTACAGCCTGCCAAGCTTCTCTGTCCATGGGATTCCCAGGCATGAATACTGGAATGGGTTGTCATTCCCTCCTCCAGGGAATCTTCACAACCCAGGGATCAAACCTAAGTCTCTTAAGTTTCCTGCACTGACCAGCGGGTTCTTTACCACTAGCACTACCTGGGAAGCCCCAAGCCTACTTGGTACCTAATTTAATATGTATATGTCATATTCTATACGTACTAAAGAAGAGATGCACCATTTTAAATATTGATTTTCATATATAAATACATGCCAGTTTTAACTTGGAACTTGAAAAGATGTACCATATCCTGCTAAAGTTGTAGTTAGAATTTCCTACTTCCTAAGTATCAAGATTGCTGGGAGAATGGCAGAAAGTGAAGAGGAGCTAAAAAGCCTCTTGATGAAATTGAAAGAGGAGAGTGAAAAAGTTGGCTTAAAGCTCAACACTCAGAAAACGAAGGTCATGGCATCTGGTCCCATCACTTCATGGGAAATAGATGGGGAAACAATGGAAACAGTGTCAGACTTTATTTTTTGGGGCTCCAAAATCACTGCAGATGGTGACTGCAGCCATGAAATTAAAAGACGCTTACTCCTTGGAAGAGAAGTTATGACCAACCTAGATAGCATATTCAAAAGCAGAGACATTACTTTGCCGACTAAGGTCCACCTAGTCAAGGCTATGGTTTTTCCTGTGGTCATGTATGGACATGAGAGTTGGACTGTGAAGAAGGCTGAGCACCAAAGAATTGATGCTTTTGATCTGTGGTGTTGGAGAAGACTCTTGAGAGTCCCTTGGACTGCAAGGAGATCCAACCAGTCCATTCTGAAGGAGATCAGCCCTGGGATTTCTTTGGAAGGAATGATGCTGAAGTTGAAACTCCAGTACTTTGGCCACCTCATGAGAAGAGTTGACTCATTGGAAAAGACTCTGATGCTGGGAGGGATTGGGGGCAGGAGGAGAAGGGGACAACTGAGGATGAGATGGCTNGTGAAGAAGGCTGAGCACCAAAGAATTGATGCTTTTGAACTGTGGTGTTGGAGAAGACTCTTGAGAGTCCCTTGGACTGCAAGGAGATCCAACCAGTCCATTCTGAAGGAGATCAGCCCTGGGATTTCTTTGGAAGGAAAGATGCTAAAGCTGAAACTCCAGTACTTTGGCCACCTCATGAGAAGAGTTGACTCATTGGAAAAGACTCTGATGCTGGGAGGGATTGGGGGCAGGAGGAGAAGGGGACAACTGAGGATGAGATGGCTGGATGGCATCACAGACTCAATGGACGTGAGTCTGAGTGAACTCCGGAAGATGGTGATGAACAGGGAGGCCTGGCATACTGTGATTCATGGGGTCGCTAAGAGCTGGACACGACTGAGCGATTGAACTGAAGTATTCTTCTCCCTAAGTAGAATCAGTATACAAAAGCATGAAATGTTTTTATCTTGTTAACTGCCTTTATCCCGCAATAGAATATAAGCTCCAGGAGAGCAAGAAGCATACCAAAGGGACAGTTCTCAGCAACAACAACAAAAAAGGTAAGGACAAGGGGTAACTGGATCAATATTATGATTAAAAATTTGAGTAGGAAATGATGACACAAGATATATGTGCTGTGCTGTGCTTAGTCACTCGGCTGTGTCCGACTCTTTGTGACCTCAAGACTGTAGCCGCCAGGCTTCTCTGTCCATGAGGATTCTCCAAGGAAGAATATTGGAGTGGGTTGCCATTCCCCCTTCAAGGGATCTTCCCAACCCAGGGATCAAACCCAGGTCTTCCTCTCCTTCATTACAGGCTGATTCTTTACCAATTGAGCCACCAGGGAAGTCCAAGAATACTGGAGTAGGTACCCTATTCCTTCTCCAGGGAATCTTCCCAATCCAGGAATCGAACCAGGGTTTCCTGCATTGCAGGCAGATTCTTTACCAGCTGAGCTACCATGGAAGCCCACAAAAGATACACAGTACATGACAATTAAAAACTCCAGGAACAAAAAAAAAAACCAAACAAACCTCCAGGAACAAGAAGCTATACAGGACCCATAGTTAAGATAATGGCTTCAAATAAGATTCAGTGAGCGTTAGGGAAAAACAGAATGTATCCAATACAGAAACAAAAATCATTAACAAGCTGAAATATAACAAGGAAACAGTAACAAAGACATATGTGTGTTCTCTCCACAAGAAAATAAAAGGGGCTATCAGAAATTCCAGGAGATAAAAACAGTCTAAGATGACTGCTTTCAGCATATCATGCAGACTAAAATGTAGCAGGGTTTTCAGCAATGAGTAGAATTCAAAAAGAAAGAATACATTTCAACTTGGTATTAGACATACAGGTCTATCTTTAGAATTCAGAAAACATGAAATAAATTTGGCAAATTTATTTTCTCTTCCCTGAACAAAATTTGCACAACCATAAGCAAATCTTTGCAAGTTGTCAACTTTTAGAATTAAACCTATAGACAAAACATCATGTTTAAAAAACAAAAATAATCTGCTTTAACAGTGTAGGTGTAAGGACATATACGACAGAAGTTAGTAGATAGGAATGGGGAAATTAGGAGGTCAAAATAACAGGAAGACTAATCACATATATATAAATCTATATCTATATATAAATCTATATATAAACCACATGGTAATCACAAACCAAAAATCTATAATAGATAACACATTACTGAAGAGAGAATGGAATCCAAACATAACAGGATAGTCATCAAATCACAAGGGAAGTAAACAAAAGTTGTCAAGCAAAATACATCAGAAAAACACAAACACCATATGATTTCACTTATATCTAGAATCTAAAGAACAAAGAAATGAACAAATACAACAAAACAGAAACAGAGTTTTAGATGCAGGGAACAAACAGCTGGTTGCCAGGTCGGGGAGGAAAGAAAGAGGTGAGGGAGATTGAGACGTACAAACTTCAAGCTGCAAAATAGATGAGTCACAGGTATGAAACGTACAGAGTGGGAGATGTAATCAACAGCTAAATGATATCTTTAGATCCTGACATATTTTAACTAGACATAATGTGGTGATAAGTTTGAAATATATAGAAATAACAAATCACTGGGTTGTGTAATAGGAATTAACATAGGTGTAGATCAATTATACTTCAAAAAAATCAAATTCATAGAAAAAGACATCAGATTTGTGGTTACCAGAGGATAAGGGTGGGAGAGGGGGACCTGGATGAGGGGAGTCAAAACGTACAAACTTCTAATTATAAAATCAATACACGGCATATAACATACAATATGATAAATATAATCAACACTGCTGCAAGTTATATATGAAAGCTGTTAAGAGAATGAATCCTTAGGGTTCTCCTCACAAGGAAAATATTTTTTTCTATGTTTTTAATTTTGTATCTATCTTCCATGATGGACATTCACTAAACTTATGGTGATTATTACCTTATACTATATATAGTGCAAATCATTTTGTTGTATACCTTAAACTTGGTGCTGTATATCAAAATTACTTCAACAAAATTGGAAGAAAAATGTGATTGAAAATATTTTTGGAGGAACAGGAGCCACTAACAGTCTTCTTATAAAATGTACAGAACCAAGGGATACAGCCTATATTTCAAAGAATAATAAATGTGTGTGTGTCTGTATATATGGGTCAGTATATATAAATATACATATACATATATATATATATATATATTACACAGAGAGAGAGAGAGAGAGAGGGAGGGAGGGAGGGAGGGAGGGAGGGAGAGCGAGCGTGTGCTATTATTTCATAAAGAAAGAAACTAGAAAATGATGGAATAACTACATCGGGGAGTTGGCAGGTACAAAATGATAGAAGTGAACTAATTCCTTCCTACATCATAGAAAAGAAATAATCATTTCTAGAATTTATAAATCAAGAAAGAGCAGTATAAACAGTTTTAAGATACTATAGTTTCCCAAAACAAGGAAACAACTGTAAGAAGTTGCCCTGCTTGGCATTTGATGTTTCTGTGCCATTTAATTTTTTAACCATTTGCTTGAAATATTTTAATGAAAATTTTATTTGATAAAGGGAAGATAAGTAGCCTACACATATCCTCAATAACGTGTGCAGCAGGCTCAGAATGAGTTCTGTGCAGGACTCTATGAGCCAAACTGTCATTTGCAATTCTAGTACTTTAGGTGCAAAGAATCACAGATGCAGAGAGAGTAAAAGCTCTGTTCTCCGTCCAGTCATACCCAGTCCCCACTGATGAACTGAGCACCTTTTTAAAGTATTTACCTATCAGTTATGGTATAGACACCTCATCAAACTTTAAAGCCAAAAGCACCGCAGATCAGCCTCACCCAGTCCTTGCCGTAAAAGCATTCTCTCTGGTTAACTGTTTCTCCATCAGTGTAATCTGAGCAGTTCTACAGGGACTTTCAACTACTAATGTAAACATCAGACTCACTTCTGAGATGAAATGAGTGTGTAGTTGTCTAGTTTTTCTACAACTACTCTACTTTTGGCCTTCACAAATATTTTTTAAAACTATATATTGTTAGATAACCAGATATATGAAAGAAGAGAAAAGAGGAAAGGATAATGTGTTGACATATTAAATAGCATGTCTGGGGACTTTATTGTGAAGGACAAAGGAACTTAATAAGCACTTGGTCATGGAGGATCTGGAGAGAAAGGAAATAATGGGCAAAAACCCTGAAGAAAGAAGATGTCTGGTGGGCTTAGTAAGGCTGGAGTAGAGTGGTGCTGAGGGGCTGTAATTGTGAAAGATAATTCAGGGGACATTGTGGCTAGAGAGGGACATATAGATCATATGGAGTCTTGTTGGGCAAGTTAAGACTTAGGGATTTCCTCCAACAGAAGGAGAAACACTGGAGATTTCTGAGCATAAGATTGACACAATGTGTTGGCCACTGGGTTGACATCTGAAAATGTACAAAAGCAGAAGTAAGGAGACAAGAGATGATGAGAAGTGGACAGATTAGGGTTTTACTTTGAAGGTAAAGATGATAGGAGAGAAAGAGAAGCTTCCAGAATAAAAACTGGAAGAATGGTGTTGTCGCTTACTAAGATATGGAAGACTCCAGGAGGTAGAGGTCCTGTAGGGGGCATGTCAGGAGTTCAGAAATGCTACTAGATATTTCTTTCTAGATAAAGAGAGATCATATCTATATTTTCACCATAGTAACAATCTGATTGAATTCAAATATTCTCCACTTCAGGTAAGTGGAAATATGACCATTTTGAGATTTCTAATGTTACTAAAAGCATCCCAAATCCATATTGCAGGAAAATGGACCTGGAACACAGCAATTAAGCATGCAAATGAGCAGCTCATTTCTTTGGATCCTGGGAAAATATCATTAATCAAATTTATGAATACAATGAACACTTCTTCCATGTTTATTAAAAGTCATTATGAAAATGTTATCTCTGGGCTCAGCTGACAGTTTTCAACTTAATGTAGCTTTTAATCAATGGCAACAAAATCAATTATGTCACCACTGGACACCTCAAGGAAGGTAAATTACTACCAGCCCAAAGTTGTTTTCCTTTAGATTTATATCCCCACAGATTTTTTTTTTTTTAAAGGAAACTAGAACCATAAAAAAATAGCAGAATCATGTTTTCTATAGGAATAACACTGCAGTGGAAAGGACCCTTATTTAGGAGAAAAAAGGCAGTGTGAGTTCCATGGTCTGCTACCCACCAGCAGTGTGACCTTTAAACATTCACCCGATTTTATTGAGCTGCAGATTCTCCTTCTTTCGAATGCCTTCTTAACGTTTTACTATACAATATAAATGTAAAATGGTATTAATCATAAATTACATGTAAATTACCTACTCATTTATTTACTCATTCAAGTATCATTACTTGCTTAGTACCAATCAGATATTTTAATATCATCTTGACTGTGTAAATAATATTTTTAAAACTTTTTATTTTATATTAGCATACAGCTGATTAGCAACATTGTAATAGTTTCAGGTGGACAGCAAAGGGACTCGCCATACATATATATGTATCGATTTTCCCCCAAACTCCTTGAAGTGAACATCTTCATTTGCTTGGAAAACATACAGGTATGTATTCAAGACAGGTGAAGGATGGCTAAGAAGATTAATGGGCAGATAGATGAATTAATCAATTGACAGTGTACATGAAACTACTTCGTAAAATTTAAAGTGCCATTCCAATGTTGATTTTGAGTATTCAGGTAGAATAGCCATCTGACTAAATAAAGGGAGATAAAAGTTTAAAGATGTGTTGACAATGTAATCCCAAGTTACACAGCCATCTTTTGAGGAAAGCTGATATGATGTTCTATTCCCTATTCCAAGTTATAGCCAGTCATTGTATTCAGTACTTTCCACCAGAGAATACACATATACACAAATGACAACATGAAGATTATCCAACTACAAAACAGAAGTAAAGATATATCCCAATCTAAATATAAACCTCATTAAAATTTCTTAGGAAAAAATTAAAAAGCCACACAGTCAACAGAAATTAAATCCTATTGACCTTACAAGTTAAAATCTCTATGAACTTAGTAGTCCAAAATCAATGCTCCTCAAATTTTTATTCCACTCAGCCTCAACAGGGTGAATTCTTTATGCTAGGGAGAAGACTTCAGAGGTTCCAGTCTTGTTAATTCTTCTAGATACTCAAGACAATATAGTCATCACTAAATCTCTCAAGAAAAGCCCTTTTAATGGTCTGAAAAGTTAATAGGGTATTAAATATTATCACAGTATTTGCTGTATATCCATGAAATTTAGGGATAAAAAGCATTACCTATTTCTAAAAGTTATCACATTCAACATTATGCTTCTAAATACAGTATTCAGGAATGCCAAAGCATCACTGATATCTGAGAGAAAGGAAAATGGATAGAGAGAATTTCAGTGTCAGTCTGGCTAAAATACTAGTCAGTTTATAAGAGATGCTTGGAATCCACAACCTGTAAGATTAAGCTCAATTCCACCAACAGGTTAGTGTTAGGAATAAGTCTATCAGGAGAGAATCATCCAGTTATACTATTCCCATCTTCAAGTTGCTTGTTTTGTTTTAGTTTTGTTTTTTGCAATGTTTGAAAAATTGCAATGTCAGCAGCCTTAGTCATTTAAAGCACCTTTTCTCCTATTGAGTATATTTGACATATCTAAAGCCTCTTGATGAAAGTGAAAGTGGAGAGTGAAAAAGTTGGCTTAAAGCTCAACATTCAGAAAACGAAGATCATGGCATCCGGTCCCATCACTTCATGGGAAACAGATGGGGAAACAGTGGAAACAGTAACAGACTTTATTTTGGGGGGCTCCAAAATCACTGCAGATGGTGACTGCAGCCATGAAATTAAAGATGCTTACTCCTTGGAAGAAAAGTTATGACCAACCTAGATAGTATATTCAAAAGCAGAGACATTACTTTGCCAACTAAGGTCCGCCTAGTCAAGGCTATGGTTTTTCCTGTGGTCATGTATGGATGTGAGAGTTGGACTGCGAAGAAGGCTGAGCGCTGAAGAATTGATGCTTTTGAACTGTGGTGTTGGAGAAGACTCTTGAGAGGTCCTTGGACTGCAAGGAGATCCAACCAGTCCATTCTGAAGGAGATCAGCCCTGGGATTTCTTTGGAAGGAATGATGCTAAAGCTGAAACTCCAGTACTTTGGCCACCTCATGAGAAGAGTTGACTTACTGGAGAAGACTCTGATGCTGGGAGGGATTGGGGGCAGGAGGAGAAGGGGACGACAGAGGATGAGATGGCTGGATGGCATCATGAACTCGATGGACGTGAGTCCTGTCTCTTATACACATCTAGATGTGTATAAGAGACAGTGAGAGGTCCTTGGACTGCAAGGAGATCCAACCAGTCCATTCTGAAGGAGATCAGCCCTGGGATTTCTTTGGAAGGAATGATGCTAAAGCTGAAACTCCAGTACTTTGGCCACCTCATGAGAAGAGTTGACTTACTGGAGAAGACTCTGATGCTGGGAGGGATTGGGGGCAGGAGGAGAAGGGGACAACTGAGGATGAGATGGCTGGATGGCATCACGGACTTGATGGACGTGAGTCTGAGTGATCTCCATTAGTTGGTGATGAACAGGGAGGCCTGGCCTGCTGCGATTCATGGGGTCGCAAAGAGTCGGACATGACTGAGTGACTGAACTGAACGGAATGCTAATTTCTCCTTTGAGTTCTATGTTTCTCTCACCCCAGTGTTGAGTCATCAGCAATATCTAATGATGCAACATCCATAATGACTTGCAACAACTCAATTATTATTTGAGTTGGTTTCTTTCTCTGTTTGGGCTTCCTGTGTGGCTTAGCTGGTAAAGAATCCACCTGCAATGCAGATACCTGGGTTCTATCCCTGGGATGGGAAGATACCCTGGAGAAGGAAAAAGCTACCCATTCCTGTACTAGTTGAGTTTGCTGAGCTTGACTTCTCTCCATTGACTTTCCATGGGTTTTTCTAGTCAAGAAGCTTGTTTTTTTTAACTCCTCTAGATGTTCTCTTCTGGAGCCTCATCAGAATGAGAGAGAGAAAATCAGTTAGCCTGGGTCTGCCTGAAGTATTTTGCCCATTTTCTCTCCTTTTTCTGGGTAGCTCCCACCATTAGGTTGGCTTCCCTGGTGGCTCAGACAGTAGAGAATCTGCCTGCTATACAGGAGACCTGGGTTTGATCCCTGGGTTGGGAAGATCCCCTGGAGAAGGGAATGGCTACCCACTCCAGTNGGTCTGCCTGAAGTATTTTGCCCATTTTCTCTCCTTTTTCTGGGTAGCTCCCACCATTAGGTTGGCTTCCCTGGTGGCTCAGACAGTAGAGAATCTGCCTGCTATACAGGAGACCTGGGTTTGATCCCTGGGTTGGGAAGATCCCCTGGAGAAGGGAATGGCTACCCACTCCAGTATTCTGGCCTGGAGAATCCCCATGGACAGAGGAGCCTTTCAGGCTACAGTCCATGGGGTCACAAAGAGTAGGACACAACTGAGCAACTAACACTTTCCACCATTAGGGTATTTCTCTATAGACTGGCATGTGGTCAAAGCCACAGTCTATTGGTCTGGGCCTCTCATCTCTGTTGTGTCTTCCTACAGAATATGAATTCCATAAATCCCAGGTAGGTTCCCTCAGGACAACGAGAATACCTGACTTCCCCTTGTAATAATTCGTAATGGTTTGAGTATTTTGCACTAATATTCCTAAGTTCCTCCTTTAAATGTGTCCAAATTTCTTTATAACTAAATGGCATAGTCATCCTGCTCTTCCAGGCATAATGACACAAATATTCTCACAAGGAATTCTCTCTTCAGCTTTAAGAATTTCTTCTCCATAGTCATTTGGATCCTAGTTCCTCCCAGCACAGTTATTTAGTCCTGCTATTCTCTTTCTGTCAGAATTCTTTGAGTTCCAGTCACCTTTTCTGTCCTAGTACCAACTAAACCAATATCTTGCCTTTCCCTTCTTCAGAGCAATTAAGGGCTGGTTCAGTTCTTTCCCTTTTAAATCTGACTCCTCTGGCCTTTAAGATCTCATTTTTCCCTTCACATTTGTCTAGTCTGTGAGCTAAAATACAACTTTTCTAATAAGCAACTCGCTTTCTTCAACTCACTAAGCCAGACTTCCTTTATTTTGTTTTTAGCTAATCATTCCAGTTCCTTTTCATTTTGTAATTATTTTTATTGGAGTATAGTTACTTTACAATGTTCTGTTAGTTTCTACTAAACAGCAAAATATACCTATATGCCCTCCCTCTTGATTCTCTTCTCATTCAGGTCACCTCAATGCAATAAGCAGACCTCTCTCTGCTGTGCAGTATGTTCTCATGGTCATCTGTTTTATGCCTAGTATCAGTAGTACATATGTGTCAATCTCAATCTGCTAATTCCGCCCAACACCACTACCCCCTTGGTATCTATAGATTTGTTCTCTATGTCTGTGTCTCTGTTTGTGCTTTGCAAATAAGATCATCTATATGATTTTTCTAGATTCCACATATATGCATGAACATTGTGATATTTGTCTCTCTCTGACTTACTTCACTCATATCTATAATAGTCTCTCTGTATAACAGTATAACACTCTGTATAACAGTCACTCTGTATAACATCCTCATCTCTACAAGTGACACAATTTCGTTTTGTTTTGTGGCTCAATAGTATTCCATTGTATATATGCACCACCTCCAGTTGCTTCTTAATTGACTGATAAAACTTAATTTTCCTGTTAAAAGATATAACTTTCAATTGTCTTCTTAGACAGTGGGTTTGCAACAACCCAACTTTGAGTTATATCATTACCATATCCCAGGAGAATATCATATTATCTTCATTAAAAGAGCTTCCATTCATTTTCAGGTATTCATTCATAAAAATCTACTACACTTTCCTGGGAAAACCCATAGTTTGGGTCTGTGAAACAGGTTCCACACTGAAAGTTGATTCAGTTAACAAGTCTCAAGCCAACTCGAGACTACACAGTTTGTTCCTGCTATACATTTATGTATTGGCCTTGCAGGCAGGTGACGTAAGGATGAGCAGAATGGGCATCAGCTGGTCTAGCACTGCTCACAACAGCCCTGCAACAAATGGTGCAGAACTAGAACCTCACAGAGCCCTGCAGAACCTGCAAAATTCAGCTGTGTTGCAGTCCTAAAGCCACAAATATCTTTACTCCTTTCAAGGTCCAAAAGCACTAAACTTTGCTCCACCTGAAATTATTCGGCCAAGCTGTGCCTATGAATCTCAAGGTCTTACTGTCACAGTCTTACCTAAAGGCATCTATATCCAGGAAGGCTAAAGTCACCTACACTGCCCGACTGCATCTAAGGCACAGGTGCTCGTAGCCTTGCCTGAATAAAAACTGTCACTTTCCTGGGACAAAGATGTGCTTCAGTGACCCATCAAAGTCAAAATCCCACCTGGCCAATTTACCAAAGCCTGAGGCCTAATGCCACCCACCCAGGGAGCATGAGGTAAAAGCCAATAATAAAATGATAAGAAAAAAAAAAAAAAAAAACAGCCATACGCTGTGCTATAGAGAGTTGCTACCCACCAAAGTCAAAAACCACCACTCTACCTCTGCCGCTGCTTGGAAGCCAAAACCCTCTCGGATTGTTTTAGGGTCTGGCATTGGTAATGTACCTCTACCGCCACAATTCTCTTCTCCCCAACTTCTATTCCTGACCTGTTATCAAGGTGTCTGATCCAATATACAAGATTCAGAGATTCGCATGTTGAACATATAACACTCCTCTCCCCTTACTGAAGTTCAAAACCAAATGAGAACTGATTACAATGTTAGGAGGATGCAGACATCGCCTTTTTGACTAAGGGAACTGTTGGGGTAATGACTTACACGTGCTGTCACAGTGAATTCCTAACACTGCACCCCACAGTCAGGCTATCTACCATATGTTAGAGAGGAAAACAGAATACCATATTCATCTAATGAAAAATGTGCAAAGCAGGTCATTATTTTATGCACCCCTAAGAAAGAAATGAACCCTGTCTATTATTTAAACTAGGACCTGCCATTAGTCATAAGATGTATGTTTATTCAGAGATGCTCAGTTATTTTAAAAGTGTGTCTTGGCATAGAGAACAGACTTGTGTTTACCAAGGGGGAGGGGAAGGATGGATTGGAGTTTGGAATTAGCAGATGCAAACTACTATACATAGAATGATAAACAAGGTCCTACTGTATAGGGAACTATATTCAATATCTCAAGGTAAACCATGATGGAAAAGAATATGAAAAAGAATATATGTTTATATATATACGTATAACTGAATCATTTTGCTGTACAGCAGAAACTATCACAACACTGCAAATCAACTATACTTCAATAAAATTTGGTTGTGTTGTTTCTAATGTGTCTTACATAGAGAACAGACTTATGGGCATGGCAGGAGGGGAGGAGGGAGAGGGTGAGATGTATGGAGAAAGTAACATGGAAACTTACAACACCATATGTAGAACAGACAGCCACTGGGAACTTGCTATATGACTCAGGGAACTCAAACAGGGGCTTTGTGACCATCTAGAAGGGTGGGATGGAGAGCGAGATGGGAAGGAGGGGAACATGAGTGTACCCATGGCTGATACTTGTTGATGTTTGACAGAAAACAAACAAAAAAACTCTGTAAAGCAATTATCCTTCAATTTAAAAATAAATATTTTTTTAAATGTGTCTTAGTACTGAAGACACATGAAAACAGGATCTCTACAAGCTGGCAGATGCCACAAAAAGCAAAGGGAAAGCGGCTATGCTGCATGTGTGCGCCTCACTCTCCCCTGCACACGAATGTGATGGGTGATTCCTCCACTGCGGAGCAATGAGAAAGGGACGAGAGGCCAGGCAGAGCTCTCCTAATTCACAGAGGCTTGGAAATACGAGACACGGAGAAAAGAGATGCCCTCACTCAACCAAAAATTAATGTTCTGTTTCAAAGAATCTGCAATAGTATGACAGACGATGCCAAAAGTAATCTTGAAAACTTTTCATACAGAAAAAAAATAAAATGCTTGTCCTTCACAGAAGACAAGTTCTGCAGGGAAAAAAAAAAGAAATCTAAGTATGAAGTTAATATTTATTTTGAAAGACTGGAAACAATATTTCCACAAGGCAGTTTCAATTTTAAGAGGATAATTAGAGCACAGTAAATACGTTGGGGCTATCATTTGCAATGTTCAAGCACCTACCCAGCATTTTAAACAATCAATAGAAACAGGATCTAGAACTTCATTTTATCAGAATAACACAATTGGTCTAATGAGTTTAATCAATCTTGACTATTCATTTATCTGAATGGTCTCATGGTAACTCTCCTTTTAAATCAGAAATATTACAGTCTTAGTCTCTGTAGCAAGAACAGAGTGTTGATTTTCAACTTTCAGTTGACCGGAAGCATGCTAGCTCAGCATTATGCATAAAGGGACATTCAGGAATTTGGTGAAAATCACCACTAAAAGCAAACATATAGATATTATAGAAAAACAACACTGCATGACTGTCAAGGGCATCATCTGTGGAGTCCGGAAGACCTGAGCTCTAACATGAACCCTTAAATGGGCAGAATACTTCACTTCACTTCAGCTTCTTTATCTATATAGAGTATTAATATTTGCTCCCCCTCATAACTGTTGTATGAATTAGAAGGAAATGTATGTGAATCCCTGACACAATGCCTGATCCATAGAAAATGGTCAAAAAACAGAAATACTTAATTTTTGCTATGGGAAAATACACACTACAGATACAGCTTACAGGCGAGATGAATAGTTTTCCAGTATGGTAATGACTAGTGCGGTTCACAGCCGTTTCAGGTCCTCCGCCTTGTGGACACAGGATGGAATTGCATCTCTGCCCCCTTAAACGGTTTCTGGAATTTCTTCTGCCCAATGAGCTGTGAATAAAATTTATGTGTGTCTCTTGCTGGTCAGTACATTTAAATATTGATGTGGGACCCTCGAACTCTTTCTTTCCCTTGGCCCCAACTGACAGGGTTCCATAGGGTGAGTGGCTGCTCCTTCAGCTTGGATCCCAGAGTGAGGACAATATGAAATAGAGCTCCTAGTGAACCTTCAAACAACATGTACTATGAGTGTTGTCATAAACCAGCAAGAATCAGGGATTGCTATTACTGCAGCATAATTTAGTCAGTCCTACCAAACACACCTAATTAATCTCACCTCTAAGAATTATATGCTTTATAATTACATTATTGTAATATCAGTTTTTATATGTCCTACATCTTCCTTCTATGGTTATCATCAAGCAGATTATTGGTAATATTTCTGAAATTCACTCATTCAGCAAGTATGTTCCATGCACTGTGCTATATTCCAGGCAAAGAACACTTAACAAGAAGACATAGTACCTTTTGACAGTTCATAATGAAGTTGACTGGGTCATGGAGGAAGGAGAAGATCACAGATAGTAACCAAAAAATTCGCTTAAGGTTTTGGCTTATTTAATTTTAATTTATATAGAGATCAATCACCACATACTCCCAATCATTACAGTCACAATAGGTACATAATCTTATTAATTTTCAAATTACCTGAAACTTCCAGTCATGCTATTACTCCTTAAAGTAAAAACTTACCTGGGAGAGAAAATCATTACCAGGCTAAAGCACTTAGTAGGGACAGTTTATTTGCTAACATTTTTTACAAATGGCAAAGCTACTGAAGATGAAAGCTCTGTGAAAGGGAAAAAGAAATACTCAACAGAATTTTGAAGGGGAATGAAGTTTAGGTATATAAGGAACAACATAAAGATAGACCACCAGTAAGCACAGATAGGATCTTAGAATACATACTGGATTTAAAATCCATTAGCTTGATTAAGGTTCTGGCTTTACTGCTCATTTACTGTATGACCTAGAATAAGTCAGTTAACTTTTTCTCTGCCTTAGATTCTTCATCCAGAAAATATGGACAGTAGCTTAAAAAAAACTCAATAAGTTTTCTAGACATGAAAGCATTTCAAAAACCCAAAAGTGCTGGTCAAGGGGAAAAGGTTTCTATTTGGGAATTTGGGATTAGCTGATGCAAACTATTATATATAGAATGGATAAGCAATGAGGTCCTACCATATAACACAGGGAACTATATTCAATATCCTTAATAAACCATAATGGAAAGGAATATTATAGTTAAACGGTATCCTTTTCCTTCTCCAGGGCATCTTCCCAACCCTGGGACCAAACCTAGGTCTCCCACATTGCAGACAGATTCTTTACCAGCTAAGCCACAAGGGAAGCCCAAGAATACTGGAGTGGGTAGCCTATCCCNTGGAAAGGAATATTATAGTTAAACGGTATCCTTTTCCTTCTCCAGGGCATCTTCCCAACCCTGGGACCAAACCTAGGTCTCCCACATTGCAGACAGATTCTTTACCAGCTAAGCCACAAGGGAAGCCCAAGAATACTGGAGTGGGTAGCCTATCCCTTCCCCAGCGGATCTTCCCGGTCTAGGAATCGAACTGGGATCTCCTGAATTGCAGGTGGATTATTTACCAAATGAATTACCAGGGAAACCCTACTATATAGTATAGGGAACTATATTCAATATCCTATAAGAAACCATAACGGAAAGGAATATATATATACGTATATACACACACAAAACTGAATCACTTTTGCTGTACAGCAGAAACGAACACAACATTATAAATCAGTGAGATTCACCGATTCACTACGACTGTTTCTGCAGGACAGGGAGTAAAAGAGGTCAGTAGTTTCTATCCTGTGGTAAAGTGACAAGGCTTCTGAGTGCTTTGCTTTGTATGTCTATGTCAACCAGAAGAAATACAATGGCAGTCCTAGAAAAGTCATCCTTCTCACCTGCATTCCAATAACTCATTCCAGTATTCACTATGGAGAAGTCAGTATTTGGAACAGTGAAAAACTCAATAGGTCATTCCAATACTCACCCGCATTCCAGTAGTTTTCAGTGGAAGAAAAAGGAGTTGAGTTACAGCAGATAAGAGAATTCAGAATAATGTGAGATACATGTTCAAGAATGACAGCCAGCTGGAAGATCATCATGAGTTCTGGGTAGAAAAAAAAGTTTGAGAAGCACTCAATCAGCTGACTTCTTGGAAAGCCTTTCACTATTCTTATTCAACTATTCTCTCATCTATTCATATTCCTGGAACATCCATTTAGGAAACATACTACTAGAGAATAGATGGGCAAGAGCAACTTTATTACTTGAGCAATACTCTAAGGAACAAAAAAATACTTCATTTAAGGTACAAAAAGGGATTTGCAAACCTTAAGAACCACAACTTTCCACTGTATTCTAATCAGGGAGGTGGGAGGGGGGTTCAGGATTGGGAACACATGTACACCCATGGCAGATTCATGTTGATGTATGGNTATTACTTGAGCAATACTCTAAGGAACAAAAAAATACTTCATTTAAGGTACAAAAAGGGATTTGCAAACCTTAAGAACCACAACTTTCCACTGTATTCTAATCAGGGAGGTGGGAGGGGGGTTCAGGATTGGGAACACATGTACACCCATGGCAGATTCATGTTGATGTATGGCAAAACCAATACAATATTGTAAAGTAAAAATAATAATGAACAATGTCTCACATGTAAGGAATTTAATATCTATTTGCCCAATAAATGTGGTTGAGTGAATGAAATTTTAAAAAACGAAAAGAAAATAGATGGAAATCTTCTCACACACAAAAAAAAAGAGCATAGGAATTCTACAACTTTTAGAATCAAAATAATTATGCTTTAGGAAAAATAAAGGATCACAAAAGTAAAGAATTGTGACTACCATGTAGTTTTAATAAACATTTCCTCCAGAACTTTAATCCAACTTTCCTTCTCAGGCTCAAGATTCTCATTTGAACAGAATGGATTTTATGTGTAGTTGTTACTACTAGTTTGACATAACTTCTAATTGAAATGTCATGCCCTCAGTGATGGGGTCTCCACCACCAGACTAGAAGACAAAAACAACTGCCTATTAAGGTTTTGACTCAGTAATTCCAGAAAAATATGTTTTGCCTGAGAAAGAATTTTCCTTAAATCTTGAATTAATTGTATTAAATTCTGGACTAGAAATGACAGCAAACCTTAACATCTTACATTGCCATTTTGTGGTATCCCCACCTATAAGGAGAATCTTTCTTCTTTTACAGTGTCCTTACACTAGATCAGACCAAAGCAATTCTGATTGAAATGGACATGGTTTTTCTTATGAAAAGATTTCCCAATAGGCCCATTGACTTTCACATTAAAAAACGCTTATAAACCTAGAGAAGTTATTAAATACTGCTTAAACACATAAAAGGTTAAAGGAGGAAATATAGACACAGAGGAAGCAATTTTTTGTTTGTTTGCTTTTGTTTTTAATGAAAAGTACATTTCCAAAGTAGCAGTTAAAACAAATTTAAAAGCAGAATATTGTGGATCAGAGTAAAATAACCTGAAATATGATACTGAGCACTTGTGACATCTCCCACGGTCATAAGGGTTCTGGTTGGAACACTCCTAAAAATAAAACTTACATTGATTGAAAGCATTTTTCTGGCTGTATATTCCGTAACATCCAGAGCTATATTGAACTAATCTATCCTC
Organism: Oreotragus oreotragus; assembly: GCA_006410675.1. Classification (NCBI taxonomy): domain Eukaryota; kingdom Metazoa; phylum Chordata; class Mammalia; order Artiodactyla; family Bovidae; genus Oreotragus; species Oreotragus oreotragus. The sequence continues at coordinate 165,250 of SJYX01017218.1, forward strand.
ACACCTAGCAGATAGCACACTGCCTGGCATGGAGCAGGCCCTAAGTAAATATTTATTATTAAATGAGTCCCCAGAATAGAACCACTAGAGGGATATCTCTGCACAACATTCATGCTTGAGGATCCACTTTTTTTTTTTTTTTTCGCATACTTGAAAGTGCATTTACTCTTTACTGAACAGTCTTCCAAATGAGGAGATGTTAAGGGAATCATTGTTTGGAATTTGTGCTATACCTATTGATACAAACAGTTTGCACTGCAACTTCGCATTTCCTTTAAAAGGAAACATACTTTTAAGCCCTAAGAGTATTAAATGATCCATATTGGTTTCAGGTAAAGCATGAGCCAGATATTAAGATAATTAGTATTAGGAACTACATTTGACCTTGATCCTAAATAGTCACTTGGCCACAGCCTATAAAAGAACAAGGAGTGAATGCTCTCAATAGGTAACTACAAAAATTTTCCCTTCCATGACAGATCTATTTATGTCCCCCAATTTCAAGTCAAAATTAGACTTGAATGATATAGGATGGATAAACAACAAGGTCCTAATATGTGTAACAGAGAACCATATACAATATCCAGTGAAAAATTATAATGGAATAGAATATGAAAGAGTATGTGAGTGAGTGAAGTCGCTCAGTCGTGTCCGACTCTTTGCGACCCCGTGAACTGAAGCCCACCAGGCTCCTCCGTCCTTGGGATTCTCCAGGCAAGAATACTGAAGTGGGTTGCCATTTCCTTCTCCAGCAGAACTTCCTGACCCAGGGATCAAACCCAGGTCTCCCGCATTGCAGGCAGACGCTTTAACCTCTGAGCCACCAGGGAAGCCCCAATGAAAGAGTATATATATGTATAATGGACTCTCTTTGCGGTACAATAGAAATGAACACAACACTGTAAATCAACTACATTTAAATAAATTTTTTTTAAAAAATTAGACTATGGCCTGAACACTATGTCCAGCATAGAAATGATTTAAGAGGGAAGCAGTGAGATTACTCCCCAAGTCAGACACTTTAGGTCAGCTGACTCAGCTGCCAGCTCCATTCACCCTCTTTCTTGATACTGGACACTAAAGAAGCTAGACAAGCAAATTGCATGTTTCGAACCTACTATGTAGCTAGGGGCAGTCATAAGGAAAGGTCTGGCCAGTTAGACATAAATGATGATATTATTATGTTTTTTAATTTATCTATTTTTAACAGAAGGATGGGGCTTCCCTGGTAACTCAGTTGGTAAAGAATCTGCCTGAGATGCAGGAGACTCTGGTTCGATTCCTAGGTCAGGAAAATCCCCTGGAGAAGGGATAGGCTACCCGCTCCAGTCTGTTTACAATATTGTGTTGGTTTCTGCTCTACATCAACATGAATCAGCCAGAGATATACATATGTTCCTTCCCTCTTGAGCTTCCTTCCCACCTCCCACCCCATCCCACCCCTCTAGGTTGTCACAGAGCCCCGGTTTGAGGACCCTGAGTAATACAGCAAATTCCCACTGGCTATCTGTTTTACATATGGCAATGTATATGTTTCCATGCTACTCTGTCCATTCATCTCACCCTCTCCTTCCCTCGCCACATCATGTCCATAAATCTGTTCTCTATGTCTGCATCTCCAATGCTGTCCTGCGAACAGGTTTGTCAGCCTCATCTTTCTCGATCTATATATGTGTGTTAATATATGATATTTGTTTTTCTCTTTCTGACTTACTTTACCCTGTATAAGAGGCCCTAGGTTTATCCACCTCATTAGCACTGTTCCTTTTATGGCTGAGTAATATTCAATTGTGTTTATGTGCCACATTTTTATTCATTCATCTGTCAATGGACATCTAAGTTGCTTACATGTCCTAAATATTGTAAATGGAACTGCAATGAACACTGGGGTACATGTGTCTTTTTCAATTACTGTTTTCTTAGGGTATATACCCAGTAGAGGGATTGTTGAGTCATAGGATAATTTTATTCCTAGTTTTTTAAGGACTCTCCATTCTGTCTTCCACAGTGGCTGAATCAATTCATATTCCCACCAATAGTGCAAGAGCATTCCCTTTCTCCACATCCTCTCCAGAATTTATTATTTGTAGATTTTTTGATGATAGCCATTCTGACTGGTGTAAGGTGATATCTCACTGTAGTTTTGATTTACATTTCTCTAATAATGAGCAATGTTGAACATCTTTTCATGTGTTTATTGGCCATCTGTATACCTTTTTTGGAGAACTGTCTGTTTAGGTCTTGTTCACATTTTGACTGGGTTGTTTTTCTGGTATTTAGTTGCACGAGCTGCTTGTACAGTTTGGAAATTAATCCTTTGTCATCTATCTCATTGCTATTATTTTATCCCACTCTGAGGGTTGTCTTTTCACCTTGTTTATGGTTTTCTTTGCTGTACAAAAGCTTTTAAGTTTAATTAGGCCCCACTTATTTTTGTTTTTATTTCCATGACTCTAGGAGGTGGGTCATAGAGGATCTTGATGTGATTTATGTTATAGAGTCTTCTGCCTATGTTTTCCTCTAAGAGTTGTATAGTGTCCAGCCTTCCATTTAGGTCTTTAATTCATTTTGAGTTTATCTTTGTGTATGGTGTTAGGAAGTGTTCTAATTTCATTCTTATACATGTAGCTGTCTAAACTAGACAGCACCACTTACTGAAGAAACTATCTTTGCCCCATTGTATATTCTTACCTCCTCTGTCAAAAATAAGGTGCCCATAGGTACGTGGGTTTATCTCTGGGCCATCTTGTTCCATTGTTCTATATTTCTCTTTTTGCACCAGTGTCATACTGTCTTGATGACTGTAGTTTTGTAGTATAGTCTGAAGTCAAGAAGGTTGATACCTCCAGCTCCATTCTTCTTTCTTAAGATTGCTTTGGCTATTCTGGGTCTTTTGTGCTTCCATACGAATTATGAAATGTTCTGTTGTAGTTCTGTGAAAAATGCCATTAGTAATTTGATTAGAGGTAATAATTTTCTGATAGTGTCTTTAGCATTTTCTATGTATAGTATACTTTGTCTGCAAACAGTGAGCATATTACTTCTTCTTTTCCAATCTGAATTCCTTTTATTTTGTTTTCTTTACTAAGTGGTTTTGAGAAAGATCATGCATCCCAGATACCCTGGGTAAAAATGCTTATGTTTTTGATCCTGCTTATTCTTGCCTCCTGAATAAGTGATGTGACAGCTGGAGCTGGAGCAGCAATACTGCAACATAAAGGAAAAGAGAGAAATGCTGGCTCTCACAATACTGAGCCACTTAACTAATACAAAAACTGCTTATTTCTACAGTCTTGATAATGAGAAAATAAACTAGGATAGCCCTATTTGCTTAATCCATTGTTTGTTAGGCAATGTGTTAATTGCTGCCAAAAAAAATTTCTAACTGCTATGCTTCCCTTTCTCATACATATGTATTTCAATTTTAGCTTTGAAGTGCTAAATTTGTAGAATAATAAGCTCTTGCCATGGGTCATTATATTCAAAGGACATGAGGTCCAGATTTTTATCTGGATTAGTATATAGTGGCCACTTCCATAAGGTCACTCTTCTTCCTAAAGGACCTTCCTTATCTATTCTATCATATATTTTTAATGACTTGTTGACACTTCTGTTCGCCATTATCAGAACTAAAATCTTTAAGGGCAAAGTCCCTACTACCTTCTATCTTTGGTATCCGAGACACTTTGCAGAGTGTTTGGCACATGATAGTCTACAATGTCAAGTACAGATGTGAGAGTTGGATCATAGAGAAGGCTGAGCACTGAAAAACTGATGTTTTCAAACTGTGGTACTGGAGAAGACTCTTGAGATTCCCTTGGAAAGCAAGGAGATCATCCCAGTCAATCCTAAAGGAAATCAACCCTGATATTAATTGAAAGGATTGATGCTGAAGTGAGGCTTTAATAGTGTGGCCCCCTGACGGGAAGAGCTGACTCACTGGAAAAGACCCTGATGCTAGGAAAGATTGAGAGCAGGAGGAGAAGGGGGAGACAGAGGATAAGATTGTTGGATGGTATCATCAATGTGATGGTAATGAATCTGAGCAAACTCCAGAAGATCGTGAAGGACAAGAAGCCTGATGTGCTACAGTCCATGGGGTCGCAAAGAGTTGGACATAACTGAGCAACTGAACAGAAAGTCTCCAATGAACATTACTTGATTACATACATACATATGTATGCATCAGTTGCTCAGTTGTGTCTGACTTTTTGCTACCCAATGGACTGTAACCTGCCAGACTCTGTCCATAGCATTTTTCAGGCAAGATACTGGAGTGGGTTGCCATTTCCTATTCCAATAACACACATATACATGTAACTAATTGGATCCTGCTCTGAATCAAATGGCTGACTTAGGGATGACCCACTCAGTATGTCATCTCTTCCAGGTATTGAAAAATGGGTACAAATTTTCAGGAAGGAAATAATCAACGAAAGACCAAAATCAATATCATCACCATATGTTTTATTTAACAACGTACAATGTAAACCTTTGCCAAAATCTCTGGGATAAAATTTACAGGTGAAAAGGTAAACCCATTCACGCACTTTTCCTTCTCCTGAACCCCTTTAGCAATTGTGCTCTGCATCATTTATGGAGACCAGAGTCAGGAGTCCAAAGTAAAAGCAGTGATTCTAACCACACATAATCTGTATAAACTAACTCCTCTGAGCACTAGTTATGCCAGAGCATTTCATTAACCTATAAAGCTCATAACTTTCATCACCACATTATCCCTGCTCACCACCCAAAAAGTATTTTTAGAAAGACCTAAAAAGAATCTGCCTGCAATACAGGAGACCTGGGTCCAATTCTTGGGTTGGGAAGATCCCCTGGAGAAGAGAAAGGCTACCCACCCCAATATTCTGGCTGGGAGAATTCCGTGGACTGTACAGTCCATGGGATCGCAAACAGTAGCACATGACTGAGTGACTTTCACTTCAAATTCAAAACTAAAAACAATTTGCTTGACATGAATACAGAATGGACACAAAACCTCTAGAAAGATCTTCCAATCATTTTAATCTTTTTATTGATCAGATGCCTATTAAGCTTTATAACTTGTCAGTAAGTTTTAAGAATTTCAGACAGAAAAGTGATTGCATGAACATCACTCCCCTCTTAAAGACGATGAAGCAAATTAACAATAAACCAGATTAACAATTCAAAACTCCTCTTACAGAGAAATTTGGGAATACATGCTATATCCAGGACTCAGTTTATTCAACCATCGAAGTCAATATGATCTTTTAATCTTTAAAAGTTAATTCATTCATTCAACAAATGTCTAAGAATGACTTCTCTGAGCCCCCACCCTCCACACACTCATCATTTCCTTAAGTACTATCAGTGAAACTTCCGATTTAATAGAGAAGACAAAAAAATAAGCCTTCAATTTCTTCTGATGAGTATTTTCAAAGAATCTAATATTTTATTAATATTTATGTTTAGTTCCTTATCTATTTTTATTAATATTTATTCTAAAAATTAAAATATCCCAAAGAAGCTACTTGTGGGTGATGGATATTTTAATATTTGAACATTTAAGTTTAGGACCTCAATTCAGCTATTAACATCATCTGAAGGATAAAAGCAAAACACATAGTAAATATCCAAGAATTATTTCTTTTCTTTTTCCCTTGTGAAAGTCAGGGATGACAATGCAAAAGGATCCAAAGTACTGCTCAGATCATGTATATATCTACAAAGTGAGTTTCATAAAGCACCACAAAAACAAATTTCTCACCGCTTCCCTTGCATCTCTTGCCTATAGAGCTTATTCGTCTCTATCCCTTTGGATGTAATTGAAAGCCAGTGCCTTGACTTCTAGATTGTTCATAGACAAAAACTGCTTCCTTCACTTTAGAACCAAAAGACAAAACAAACAACAACACCAACAGTCCACTAAACTCGCACAGAAGTAGGTTCTATATGATGGTCCAAATTCTGATGTCCATCTGGCTAAAGTTTTTCCCCTCCGCCAGCCTTGAAGAGCAGCAAGGGGAGCCAGGGAAGCCTGCAGTGGGAGCTGGCAGGCTGCCTCCTCCCTGCTCAGCCGGTTCTGCATCCTCAGCCTCCCTCCACCTCAATGAGGAGATGAGTCCAACAGGTCAGAGATAGAAGACCCGGCAGGATAAGAAAAGTCCTATGTGAACTGCTCTCATTTAGCATTGCTTTCTCCTGGGTTTAGTAGGTGCTCAGAGCTGTCTTTTCTAATCTCGTTTTAATCAGTTCTGTGAAGACCCTTGGATCTGGAGGATTTCTGATTGCAAAGTATGACCTGCTTCTGGTGAGGCTTTCATGACTGAACAGTTACTACCCTACTTCAAGCCCCTGGCTGTCTGTACGTTACCTTCAGATTTCACCTAACCTGTTGTATGTGAATTAGGAAATGGTATCTCGTCCAGACTGATGAATTACAAAAAAGCAACCCCCAACCAGGTTGATGCGGCCACACACATAAGCACCGGGTCAGCAGTTCTTTTTCACCCTTCAACTAGGCACCTTTGAGCACAACCACACTGCCACACTTCCCTGGTGGTTCAGAATGTAAAGAATCCACCTGCAATGCAGAAGACCTGGGTTCAATCCCTGGGTTGGGAAAGATCCCCTGGAGGAGGGCAAGGCAAACCATTCCAGTATTTTTGCCTGGAGAAGCCCCATGGACAGAGGAGCCTGGCAGGCTACAGTCCATGCGGTCACAAAGAGTTGGACATGACTGAGCAACTAAGCACAGCAGGCTACCACAGTCCCATGCCCTTCACAGACTGTCTAAGGGGCAGTCAAAGTTTTTCCACCGAGCCCTTCTGGTTAGAATCCAAGCAAACACATCTCCTGTTCTGTGTGCTCACCACCACATGCACACACATACACATACACAGAGAAAAGCAAGCCCTTCTACCTGTCATAGGTGGCAGTGCAGTTACCTGCCAAGTTCAGCTTTATTTCAGCCCTCTGGGAAACAGATCTGCACCCAGTCTCTTGCATTCTCTATTTTTCTGCTATGAATTTAAAAGCAAATCTGTTACATCACCATAATTCCAGAGGAACGTAGCAACGGTTTCCCTGCAGCAGCACCACCCCTCACTAGAGTTGAAGTGAGGAGACAGCACATAACTGCCCCCCATCCTGTACCTGCATATTGAAAGCACCCCCAAAACTCTCTCAATTCCAGTTTCCTATCTTTCTCAGCTTCTTGGACTTTAACTCTTTCATAATCCTCATGGCTTAAAGATATTCCATTCAAACCCAGCATAGGGCATCTGAAAACTGCTTTGCCACCTGGGGTAGTTGGCACCCCCTTGCCTTGGAGCTCCAATCAAAATTAAGACTAGAATAGTTTAACTTTTATATTGTGTAACAGTAATTAAAATCAGAACATATGAAAGATCCAAGGAGGAACATTTTGAAAGAAGTTGAAAAAATGAGATATTTCTAAGCAAATTAGATATAAACTTTAATATTTTAAACATGTGCATCATGTATTTACAGAGATGTGTGTATTAGTCCTCCAGAACTGGTCACTCCTATTCTGGAAAAAGAGTTACAGAGGGGAATTTAACAGTCACATGGCAGATGAGTGAGGGAAGACTGATACAGAAGATACTGGCCAGATGATTGGAGGGTTCGCATAATTTAATGCCCAAACCCCACATTTTCCAGAAACAAAGTAAGCAATGTGAACTCACTAACCTGACAGGTGTAAGCCAGCACTGTTCCAGACAAACTGGACCCCCCACGTTTGAATCAAAATAACTGCACACCGCTGACTGGAAGTAGAAGCCAGCAAAGAAATTGATCTCTGGATTGACCCAATCAATGGACATTCACATCAAAAAGAACGTTAGTGAGAGTCAACTCTGGATCAGAATGGGAACATGGAAGGGATTTTTACTTGTAATTAACAATGACAACACATCAAATCTCAATGTTCTTTTTGAATGAAGGATTGTATGCTTTATGGGCCACATTCAACAGGCATTTTACCAGAAGTTGGAACACTGGCTGTAAAACAACTTAAGAAGGAATATCACAATTAATCATTCAAATAAATATAGATGAACTAGTAAAAAATAAATTAATAAAAATATAAACTAGAAAGAGTGGTCTAGATGACCAAACACATATGTGAATTGAACAAATTTTATAAAGGCCATAAACATACTCTACTAAGGTACTTAAAACAGGGGACTAGAATTGTTTAGACTTGGAACCCAGCTAGAATACTTAGGGGAGATTAGGGGAAAGGGAGAGATTTCATTTCCGACTGGTATGCCACTTAGCTAGAAACTGTACTTCATTTCTATCCCTTGAAGCTTTTAAAAGGAACTTGGAAAGATACACATACATATGCATATACACACACACCAAATAAATATTAAAAATTAAAGCTATGTTCCCAGTCAATGATAAATTTAAATTAAAAAGGAAGAATTAAAGACTAACTGCCTTCAAGTAAACATTATGCTTGGCTTAACAATTAAGTTACCATTAAGTTAAATAAAACTATAAACTAGAGACCAACAGTGGTAACTAGCAATTAGTTGCGCATAGGTAACATGGTACTTGCTAATCCTCAAAATAATTCCGAGGGATGAGAAATTATTATCCACATTTTATAGATGATGAAACCAGATATTGTGAGTTTAAAAGACTTGCCCAAGGTCACAAAACTAGGAAGCGATGGCAATTACAGATTTTAATTCAGGGAGCATGCTTCCACCAGGCTGAAAAGCCCTTACATTCATCAATCCTTTGTGCGTGTGTGGGAGAGGAAAAAGGGAAAGCGTCCCATAACAGCAGATCTGGTAACAGATTGATAATTTGCTTCAGTATTTCAGTCTCTACACATCACCAATCTTAGTGTGTTAAACAGGCTACATACAGGCTATGGCAATGCAGTTCAGCACATACATCAGGGCTTTCTTTGTGCAAACATAGCTACTATTTCAATGAAATTTTAAAAATCACATCTCTTTGTTCAATTTCACCCGACTCTGATAAACTCTTAGTAAAGCAAAAAGGTATCTTCTGGAACAGTTTGAAGAAGAAAAAAAAAATTTAAACAGGCTACATACAGGCTATGGCAATGCAGTTCAGCACATACATCAGGGCTTTCTTTGTGCAAATATAGCTATTATTTCAATGAAATTTTAAAAATCACATCTCTTTGTTCAATTTCACCTGACTCTGATAAACTCTTAGTAAAGCAAAAAGGTATCTTCTGGAACAGTTTGAAGAAGAAAAAAAAACTGCCAACGTCGCTCTGTGGGTATCTGAAGACCTTGCCATATATACAGCTTTATCTTCTCCATTGTTGTGTCACTGTTCCTTGATGTACAGTCTTCTATTGGAAAGACATTGTGAAAATCTCTCTTATGAAAGTCAAATGTGTTTGTGGTGAGATAATAGCAATGCAGTACAAAGGAAGAGTGATTCTTCTTCTATTTGGGCACTCCTATTGCAGTCCAGAAAGAATGGTATTGGAAGGGCAACTCTGAGCATTTTTACAGATTCACTATTAAATAACAATTTAATTTTTAATATATTCAAGTTTCTAGTTTTAGTGACATTCACAATGAAATATACAAGTATTTTTTAAATATCCTTGGCTCTCTAAAAGAATCAGTGGTAAATTGTTTACATAGTCTGAATGTTCTGGCTGGCTTACAAAAGCAGGCAGTTGTTTAACAAGTTAACATTAAATATTAAAGAATAAATGTAGCATTAAAGCATTAAGTTTAATTGTCTCTGGATACAGGTAACTCAGCCCTTGGTTAACACAAAGTTAGTACATTAGGGTGGGGATATTATTGACAGTGAATTTTCATTTTGAAATTATACATAGAAAGAGGCCTGGAATTTCACGTTTAGGATTTTATTTGCAGCTCGGAGTCTATTACAGCTATTTCCGTGTGCCTTTTCTCTTTTGTGCCTACGTCACCGATTTTAGGTTATTTATTTAATTTTAAGAAGAAAGAAGAGGTTCTGTAAAAAACGTTGTGTCTGCTAACCACAAGTAGGACTAGAAAAGAACTAATGTGGGGGAGGGAGGGTCGCTGCCAGCAGGCGGTGTAGAAACATCTGATGATAAGAAGGGAGATTATACAGCACTCCCCTCTAATCTTATTCCACCCAAGAAATTTGGGAGAATGCGAAAAAACAGCAGCCCAGCATTTTTGAAGGGGCGTGGTTCCCCTCCAGGGGCTGTCCAATCGAATTCCTTCAGAGGGAGCTATCCCGAGAAGATTGATGAGGGTTGCTAGGAAACAGGAGCGTCCCCCGCCCGTCTGACCCAGAGATTGTTCTGCACAAGCCCTCTCCAGGGGCTCTCAATGTGCAGTTGAGCGGCTTGTGGGGCAGAGCTGCACATCGGCCTCCCAAGCTCGCTCCCTCTGTCTCCTCCAGCATGCGGTCCTCCGGTTGCACTGGGACCACAGGAGAGTTCTTCCAGGGCTGACAGTCCCGGTTCTCCCGCAGGCCACGAGCTCGAGCAGAGCTTCAAAGTTAGAGCCTCCGACCTCCCTGCTGCCCCTATTCCCCTCCACCCGACCCCTCCGAAATTCACCAACCTTTGCAGGCACTGCTTCAGGATTTTAAACAGAGAGGTAAAGCCACCAGCAAAATTGCCCTGGCTTTCTGTATAATAATCCTCCCCTGTGGGTACCCTGGCTCACTGAAGACTCTGCAGATACACCCCTGTTAAGGGAGGGAGAAAGGGGGACGAAAAGGGCAAGGGGAAACGAGAGGGTAAGAAAGGAGCAAAAGAAAAGAGGAGGAGGATGCCTCTGCCAAGAGAGTCCCAATTANCCCTGGCTTTCTGTATAATAATCCTCCCCTCTGGGTACCCTGGCTCACTGAAGACTCTGCAGATACACCCCTGTTAAGGGAGGGAGAAAGGGGGACGAAAAGGGCAAGGGGAAACGAGAGGGTAAGAAAGGAGCAAAAGAAAAGAGGAGGAGGATGCCTCTGCCAAGAGAGTCCCAATTAGATGCGAAGGTTTCAGGCCGGCCAAGGTGAAGGAAAGTTGCTACCTTGCTGGGAAGTGGGTTTGCCCCTAAGAAGGACAGGCGGCACTCGGCAGAGAACTGCTCCCCCTCCCCTCCTTGGAAGACCACTGCGCCCCCCTCCCCTTTTCCCAACCTCCTCCCTCTTCTCCTCCCACCCTGCCTTTTCCCACTAGATGTGTATAAGAGACAGNAGTGGGTTTGCCCCTAAGAAGGACAGGCGGCACTCGGCAGAGAACTGCTCCCCCTCCCCTCCTTGGAAGACCACTGCGCCCCCCTCCCCTTTTCCCAACCTCCTCCCTCTCTTCTCCTCCCACCCTGCCTTTTCCCACTCCCCACTGACTCGGAAGCCTGGATGCTCTGCCACCGGGCAGTGGTCCAGCACGCAGCCTGGAGGGGGCGGGGGCAGGGGGCACTGTGACAGGAAGCGGCGCGCACAAGTTGGCCATTTCGGGGGCAACATAAGTTCTCCCTTGGATTGGGAAAGGACAAAGCCGGCAAGCTACCTCTTTTGTGTCGGATGAGGAAGACCAACCATGAGCCAGAGCCCGGGTGCAGGCTCGGCCGCCACTGCTGCCGCCGCGGTCCGCTCCAGTCCCTGCCAGGAGTTGTCGGTGAGAGGTAAGGGGCCCCGAGGAGGACGTGTCCCCCTGGAGGGCGCCCAGCGAAGGCGCGGAGGCTCGGGTGCCGCGTGGGGCAGCCACAGCTCGTAAAGTTGAGGCACAGCCCGGACCAGTCTCTACCCTTCTGCCAGGGTGGGGAGGGTGNCGGTCCGCTCCAGTCCCTGCCAGGAGTTGTCGGTGAGAGGTAAGGGGCCCCGAGGAGGACGTGTCCCCCTGGAGGGCGCCCAGCGAAGGCGCGGAGGCTCGGGTGCCGCGTGGGGCAGCCACAGCTCGTAAAGTTGAGGCACAGCCCGGACCAGTCTCTACCCTTCTGCCAGGGTGGGGAGGGTGGGGGGCAGCGGCAAGGTGGGTGTGCGTGAATGAGAGTTTGTGTGTGTGCGCGCTCATCTGTGACTCCGGGAGGGAGGCAGATTTCCGGATACACACCGGGAGCCAAGGGCTGGAGAGGTGGAGGGACCGACGAGCGCTCGCAGACCCCCAGAGAGACCAGTCTCACCAGCCAACCACCTCCAGCTCTGCTCTCGGCTCTGGGATACGTTTCTATGGGGGGGTTCCCCCAGTTTTGTGCACAGGAAAACGTGTGGTGACTGGCTGCCACACAGGCGGTTTCATGTGGGTGTGGAGGTTGCCAGGCGAAGTGGGCAGCGGTCAGCGGAGCTGGTCCGCGTCGCAGCTGGGAGACGCTGTATGCCAGAGGTTGGCTCTCCTGCAAGCACGCCTGGCAAGGGTGCTTAACTCATGCCCTCCGCTCCTTTTGGCTTGAGCGCAAAATCAAAGAGCCAGACTGGGAGCATATCTCTTCGTCAATTCTGTTCCATTTTCTTATCTGACAGTGAGATAACTCAGAGAGGGCGGGATCCAGAAATAGACTAGGTAATATACCCAATAAGCTCCTTTCTTAAGGATTTCATTTAGATTTCCTTCTAGTTCCTTCCCTGGATTAGCAAGCGTAGAGGATTCCCAAAGGTGTAGCACTCTCAGGTAGATATCTTAAGGGGACATGCCCCTGCCTTTTAAGTATTTTAAAGCATTGTAAATTTTAATAACAAACACTAAAACTATATACTTCTAATAATCTGCACTCAAGTGCTCAGCTAATTTGCTAGTAAAATTATTTATACTGCTATCTGAATAGTGCTATGTTTGACATATACAGATAGTTACGTATCAGTATATTCGAAGTTGAGGTTTCTGTGAGTTAAGGATCTCAGCAGTATTTTGCTACTTTTAAATTTCTCTGCTTAAATTTATCTGTGCTACATGATCTTAGAACTAGAACTATTAGAGCTATGTTGTGTTTCTTTGGAAGAAAAAAGCATTGATTAGTACAGAAATATTGTTCATTCACTCAAATTTAGGTCTGCTTTGGTTTATCTGATTACGTATTTTAAGACTGTTACTTAGACTCTAATTGCTCGTGGAAACATATGTAATATTGGCATGACAAAAACAGACCCTAAACTCTGGTGGATTACACACTTGCTACCAAAGATGTTTAGGATACTCTATTAGTTAATGATTCTATAGTACTATGCACATTTTTCCTCAAAGCAACCCAATAGAATTTGAATAGATTTGTGAAGTATTATAACATCAGACTTCAATAAAGTGATCTGTTCCCTTCCATCATGGCAATGTCTGGTATTTACAAAGATTTCTCACACCTGTAGGCTTTATGTGTCCCCCCTTTCAAGTTCTGACCAAGCAGGAATACATGGGTATTTTGAATAGACATGCCCTAAGACTTGATTGCTGTTCAGAGTAACTCAGATGCTCAGGATGGAAACAGAAGTCTTGAAATTTATATTTTCACAAATAAGACAATGAAAAATTCAGAGTATCTACATTCATTGGGCTAAAAAGAATGATAAATGGTAAGAATACCTTTTAAAACTGATAACCCCTCCCCTCAAAAAATAAAAAAAAAAAAACCTATGTATAAAGGCTCCTGTTCTATGGGCTAGATTCATACCAATGAAATGTGAAACTCAGCTTGTAGAAAACTATGTCAACTCAAGCAATAAATTATATTTGGAGACATGGAGAGAAACTCACCTATTTAATTAATGGCATTTTTTAGACTTCAGAAATATCTATAATCAATACATTGAAAAAAGAGATGGAAGGCTACATAAACAGAAAACATTATACATAATGAAAATATATCCTATTGTCTTTTTTTAAGTTGCAGGGTACACCTGAAGAGAGGGTAAGTCAATGACTTTTCCCCACAATTACCAGTAATCTTTATTTTAATGAAATTTAAATTAATACTTTTATTGAGTGAAAGAACTAGGATAATTGTCAGAAGGCCACCTATCTTACTTTACTTCATGACAAGTGATCATCTAGAACCACATAAGAGTAAGGGCAGTCTTAGTTTGAAAGATTCCCAGCAATCACATTTTTTTTTACAACTCCCCTGGGTACCTTTTTCTCTTTCTTGTTTTATGTCAAATTTTAAAAATCAAATTAAACCACTTTCTCTTTCTCATCCACAGTTACAAAATGGTACATGATTTTTTTTTTCTCCAGGGTGTAGTTACCTCCTGCCAAAATATAGCCCATTATCTTGGGGATAAAATGTTTCAGTTTGTTGTCCTACACCCAACAAGTTCCCAAGATACCATTAAACAAAAGAAAATTAATACCTAACCTCCACTGAAAGCCAGGACATTGTACATTTATGCACACTGGAATATGGCCAGAGTTCCAAAGTAAGGTTTTCTTTTTTTTCCTCCAGGGTTTACTCCTCTCGAAAGTAGTAATGTTTACTCATAGTTGTCTCTCTTTGCTATTTTACACTGAGCTTAGTGTGCATTTTCATCTTTTCTGAGATTCTGCTAAACGCATCCAATTCTGCATTACATGAATTTGTTGAAATTGCTCCCAAGAAGTAGCTTAAAATTGTAGAAGATTAACCACCAAGACTGAACACGTAAAATGAGTACAATCATACTCACAATGGAGAAGGCAGAAACTATTAGGTCATCCCCCTCCTTCTTCATCTAATATAGTCTTGGTCTCTACAGCACATTATGTTTTAGAGTACTTCAGTCCAGTCTCATTTTAAATGGCTCAGATAATGACCTCTATCATCTTTGAAAGATTCTTTCACAGTTTAATAGTTCTCCCTATCAAAAACTTTTGTTGTGATAGTCAGTCTAATTTTCCCTTGGTCCCATTTGATCCTGTAATTTATTCCCTATTATAATCCCTCTGGACCAGTTCATTCTCTTACCTGATTTACACTCTTTATCCAACCTTTATACAGGATTTGTAAAATACAAAAGCTTTATAAAGTTACAGGAGAAAACACAAAGGTCACACTTTCATATCTGGACATCTTTTCTAAATATTTAAGACACATCTTTCAGGTCATTCATGTGTATGTGTGTGACTGTATATTCTCAATAATTTATTTTAGCAATGCAAATATGGAGAAATTTTTCATCTTTGACATTCATGACCTATGTCAATATGAAGATGATCCCTTCTAAGTAATGTGCTATGTGGATGCACATTTATGAGACATTTTCATTGCAAATTTGGTGTCAACAGAACCCTGTCAACGCCCACACTACAAAGGAGTTCTGTGACATGCTGGTCTGATGATCCACTGAGCCCCAGAAGCTGTTGTCATGTAAATTCCACTATTGAAATGAAAATTATTTCCATAATTAATAGGATGTGCTAGGAATATAATAGTGTATATACTTATTAATAAATGCATACATTAGCATGATCCAGCAATTCTATTAGAACACAGTAGCCCTTTCATACTAAAACAATCTGAAAAGCCAGCAAAATTCAGCTTGAATTCATCACTTTCCTGTATCATGAAGAGTAAGCTCAAATCATGCCTACATCAATATGGAGTCTATTTAGATTTATGGGGAGGTACCATATGCGAAGGTTACTTTAAAAATAGAAAAGCCTGCAATAACCACGAGAGAAACAGGTTTTCACTTTGTTCACTTAAAAATCTGGTTCCAAGACATCTTTGTGTAGGATTCTTTGAGTCTTGAGCAAATATCTTGGTAGACTTGCCATCCCACTCAAATGTTTCTTCAAGTCCCAAGCATCGAAAATCCAGTTCTGCCAGACAGTGAAGGAATAAATGACAGAACTCAGGAAATAAATTTCCAGGTTATATTTGGTGAAATATACAACAAAGAGTAAAGTCCATCAGCAACTAAAAACACAGTTTAGTGCTGTCTTCTTTACTGCGTGGCGAGCATTGCCATTGGAGGGAGAAACATTCGTACGGATTGTTAGGGAAACAGAACAGAGAAGTGGCATTCCAAAACTGAATACAGCTTTAGAGGAGTAAAATTAGACTGCAAGGAATAAATAACTTTTAAGCCCAGTATTCTCCCTTCTAAAGCCCCAAAGTGTTTTTATCGTGCCATTCATCACATCGTGGTGAGTACCCTCAAAATGATTTTCCTTAGAAACAAAGGGGAAATCAATTCTCTTGGTACAAGCAAAGCAGGCCATTAATATACTTGTGACTTCTCCTTGGGACAAAGCCCTTCTAAGAAGTTTGAGTCTATACAGAATGTAATAGGTCCTCACCAAATGAGTAATCTTTCTACTGAGCTGGAAACTGTACACTGAGCTTTTAGGAACAGAACACAGGAAAAGATCTTGAAAACATTAAGATAGCATCTATACAAGCAGAGACGAAAATATAATGTTTGGAAATAAAATCATATGTAAAGAGAAGTACCTCCACGGAAAGCTCACATTTTCATTCCTTATTAGAATTCACTTCACTATCATTGCCTTTGCACAATATTGCCTTTGCCACAGCTTCTCCACACACACAAACACACAACATTTGAGTAAATTCAATTGGAAGAGTATAGGTATGCACCAGAGAGAAAATTTCAAAACCTTGACACTAGACACATAGCTTGAAAAAATACTACAACTTATATATATGTAGCATGGGAGTAGTACCAACAGTTTTGACCAGATTACCCTAAAAAGAGGTTAAAGAAAAGGTGGCTAATAGGGAAGCAATCAAAGAGTAAATATTATTAAGCACCTGTATATGCCAAACAAGATTCAGGACATACAAATGAGGACAGAAAAAATGTTAATACACACACTAAATCTCATAAACATATAAAGTTGAAAGTATTCCAAAAATCAAATTTGAAACTCTTGAGTAGGGAAGAGGTTACCAGAACTATCAATTGAACAAAAAAGTCTATTCCATCATTTAAAAGATGTATTAGACTTAACGTTCCATATATAGATATTCCAGCACTCTGTGGAGACACTCTGTCAGATGCTTTAAGGTGAAAAAACTATCATAATGTCATAATAACAGATAATTACTGACTCGTGGCCATCTTCTGAAAACTCTGCTAAACCACTGCATTTCCTAATTGAATACTCACAAGAGCTCTATGAGGTAGGTACTGTAACCAACCCCCAGTTAGTAGAAGAAAGACCCAGAGGTAAGTTTTCCGCAGTTCTGATAGTTAACAAGATAAGCGCTAGAATTCAAAACTTGCTTCCTTGTCCCAAGTCCCATTCTGTTTGCTACTATGCTACACTGCCTCCCAAGTTTATGTTTCTGTGCGGGAATTTCATTTCACGCATCAAATGTTTTCTGAGCTGCAAGTAGAGGGACGTACTTGGTTAAAAAAGAGACAGAGACCAATGGTGAGCGAAACAGAGTCAGAACAGAATTTGACAAGCTCGGTCTCTCTTCACCCTGAGAGAGACACAATCTCTTCTGAGGGGCAAAGAAATGCAAATGGAAGAAATGAACTAAAAAAGTATTCACACTTAAGTAAAAGAACTAAGGGGGGAAATGAGAATCAGAAAATTCTGTGAAGATGATAGGTTTATTAACAAACTGAGAAATAAACATTAGATATGCAAATGTGACAGAACTATGTTTTCCTGCAGCCTGATCTCAGCAGACATTGCTATCTGTAAAACTTAATCCAGGTAGCAAACAGCCAGCAAGGGGATGAAAGGCAGTTTTGCTTGTTAAGGCTAAAATGATTATATTTCTCTTTACAGCCAAACTACTTCCTACCAAATAAACGAGCTGGTAAAAATGGTTTGTAGACTAGTACAAGTTTGAAATTTCTTCACCCAGCTGAAACAGTCATTCATCTTTATCTAAGAAACTCTGAGCATTTCACACCTTTGGGTATTTATTCTTAATATAAACAACAACTTGAAAAAGGATGGACTCAAAGTTTCCAGATTTTAAACACACTAAGAACAAGAGAGGCAAAGTGACCTGCTGGTGATTCCGAAGGCTCAGTAGGGTGGCTCTGGGAAGACCCACAGACATCATGAGTCTCTGACCTGGGTACTTCCCCACAGGCAGGAAACCTGCTGTCTTGTCGCATGAATTAATAGTTCATTTCAGACAACCAGAGAGCTGAAATAGGAGTCTTTACTTGAAAGTCTTTCTCTGATTTGTGATTTGCGCTACTTCATGGACATAAAACCCAAACGGGTATCACAGATCTGTCTCCCCATCTGGTGGAGGCTGCTTCTTTTGATTGTTAATAATACATAGCAGATAGATTATTAGTAATATTTTGTATTTTGCTTAACAGTTTCAATGTACCATGTGTTGGTGAATATAACATAATGGAAACTGCTTTCATAAAATATGTCGAAGTACATGTCAGTTTGAGAGATGACACTCTAGGATCAGAAACAGTTGGAATTTGTATCTGTCTCAAGGAGAAAATGAGATCTGGAGAATATAATTAGCAGTTTCTATTTTGAAGCATCTTATTTTTCCTGAAAAAAGCAAAGACCCACTACAAGCTGATGCATTAATACCAGTGATTTCTGTCAAATCCAGATATACCAGTGGCCAGACCATACCTCACTTCAGAACTAAGGAGTCAAGACATGGCGCTTAGATCCTAACACATCTCTCCCACAGATACTGCTCAAGAGCTACCCTTGGGAAAGATGTTTAAAAGAATTTTAAATCCCCAACTCCCTCCAAAAGGATCTCTCCCTTAGTTCCTTACAGTATCTGAATTTTATCTCAGTTCAGTTTAGTCGCTCAGTCGTGTCCAACTCAGTGATCCCATGAATCACAGCACGCCAGGCCTCCCTGTCCATCACCAACTCCTGGAGTTCACTCAAACTCACGTCCATTGAGTCAATGATGCCATCCAGCCATCTCATCCTCTCTCGTCCCCTTCTCCTCCTGCCCCCAATCCCTCCCAGCGTCAGGGTCTTTTCCAATGAGTCAACTCTTTGCATGAGGTGGCCAAAGTACTGGAGTTTCAGCTTCAGCATCATTCCTTCCAAAGAACACCCAGGACTGATCTCCTTTAGGATGGACTGGTTGGATCTCCTTGCAGTCCAAGGGACTCTCAAGAGTCTTCTCCAACACCACAGTTCAAAAACATCAATTCTTTGGCACTCAGCCTTCTTCACAGTCCAACTCTCACATCCATACATGACCACTGGAAAAACTATAGCCTTGACTAGATGGACCTTTGTTGGCAAAGTAATATCTCTGCTTTTCAATATGCTATCTAGGTT
>SJYX01017218.1:186148-259365 GCA_006410675.1 Oreotragus oreotragus
TCTGGAACTCTCTTGCTTTTTTCATGATCCAGCAGATGTTGGCAATTTGATCTCTGGTTCCTCTGCCTTTTCTAAAACCAGCTTGAACATCTGGAAGTTCATGGTTCACGTACTGCTCAAGCCTGGCTTGGAGAATTTTGAGCATTACTTTACTAGAGTGTTAGATGATATTTCATGCAAGAAATATGAAAGACCATATATGTTTAGGTCCATGTAGTTCACCAACCTTCCAACATTTAAAAGTTCATCTCTTTCAGAAAAGCTAACTTCTTCAAGTTTGGTGGCAGTGGCAGAAAGAACAATTATAATTTTTACCTATTATATAATTTTGTCTAAGTAGAGCCCTTCGATGGAGAAGGCAATGGCACCCCACTCCAGTACTCTTGCCTGGAAAATCCCATGGGCGGAGGAGCCTGGTGGGCTGCAGTCCATGGGGTCGCTAAGAGTCGGACACGACTGAGCGGCTTCACTTTCCCTTTTCACTTTCATGCATTGGAGAAGGAAATGACAACCCACTCCAATGTTCATGCCTGGAGAATCCCAGGGACGGAGAGAGACTTAGTCTCTGGGGTCGCACAGAGTCGGACACAACTGACGCAACTTAGAAGCAGCAGTAGTAGAGCCCTTCGATGGCCGTGATTTCCTGAACAAATATGATGCAGAAATGTGAGAGAAAAGCCATCTTTCCTATAGTTATTGAACAAATGACATCCCGCTAGGAAAGACATTGAAATGTTATAGAGTGTTCCCCTGCCCCACTTTTTTCCTTCCAAAATTCTAAATGTGTGTCTGTTGCTATGATGTTGCTAGGGAATCTGGTAACTGGAAGTACAGTCATGGGAGGGAAAGGTTGAGATATGTGAAGTAGGACAGAAAGAACCCTGAGGGGCAGACTCTGAGCAGTTCCCGTCACCCCTCCCTTCCTACGCTCACACTCAGAGCACAAACAATAATCACTCACTTTGTTGTTTGGCTGCTAAGTCATGTCTGATTCTTTGTGACCCCAGAGACTGCAGCATGGCAAGTTTCCCTGTCATCCACTACCTCCCGGAGTTTGCTCAAGCTCATGTCTGTTATGTCAGTGATGCCATCCAACCATTTCATCCTCTGTCACCCCCTTCTCCTCCTGCTCTCAATCTTTCCCAGCATCAGGGTCTTTTACAGTGAGTTGGTTCTTGGCATCAGGTGGGCAAAGGATTGGAGCTTCAGCATCAGTCCTTGCAATGAATATTTAGGGTTGATTTTGTTTAGAATTGACTGGTTTGATCTCCTTGTAGTCCAAGGGACTCTCAAGAGTCTTCCTCAGCACCACAATTTGAAAGCATCAATTCTTCAGTGCTCAGACTTCTTTATGGTCCGATTCTCACATTCATACGTGACTACTGGAAAAAACCATAGCTTTGACTAGACAGATGGGCCTTTGTTGGCAAAATGATGTTTCTGCTTCTTAATACACTGTCTAGGTTTGTCATAGCTTTTCTTCCAAGGAGCAAGCCACTTACCTTGCTATAAACAGTATTTATCATATTACTGCCCAGAAGAGCCTACACCAGAATCACTCTGAAGTCTACTTAAAGTGAAGAATACTGAGACAGATCCATTCCGGACTAATTTCCTTTAGGCTGGGATTCAGGAATGCATGTATTAAATATGTGTCCAAGTGACCCTTAGGCACACTCAAGTTTGAGACACACTATTTTAGTCAGCCCCGGCTACTATGTATTTGAATACATAGACTGGATGGCTTAAACAACAGATGTGGACTTCTCTCGGTTCTGGAGGCTGGGAAGTCCAAGATCAAGGTGCCAGCAGGTTGGGTTCCTCGTAAGAAGCCCCTTCCTGAAGAACCACCTTCTCTCACTGTGTCCCCAGATGGTCAAGAAGGAGAGTGAGCGGCTCGTCTCTCTTCCTCCTCTTACAAAAATACTAATCCCAACACTGGAGCCCCTGTTCTCATGACCTCACCTAAACCTAACCTCCAGAAGGTCCCATCTCCAAATATCACCACATCAGGGTTACGACTTAAATATATAAATTTGGTGCGGTGATGAGACATTCAGTCAGTCCATAAACATTAGACCTAAGAAGTGAGGCTCAGCAAATACCCAGTGAATCACTGTACAAAACTATTCCCCACAGCAAGTCCATTATATTAACAAATGTCCTGAGCCAGTTGTTAATTCTGTGAGCCTGAGAATTAATTAATTGTGTCTGCATGCTCAGTTGCCCAGTCATGTTCAACTTTTTGCAACCCCGTGGACTGCAGCCCGCCAGGCTCCCCTGGCCATGGGATTCCCCAGGCAAGCATACTGGAGAGGGTTGCCATTTGCTTCTCCAGTGGATCTTCCCAACCCAGGGATCAAACCCAAGTCTCCTATGGCTCCTGCACTGGCAAGTGAATTCTTTACCACTGAGCCACCTGGGAAGCCCGGTTAATTAAGTAAGTTCAGCTAATAAAGCACTGTCTCTGTGAGTCCTCTGAAGAGATTCATTTTCTGGAAACCTCATACCATTTTCACTGCAAATATTTTTTTTTTCTATCACCTATAGTAAATTCCACTATGATATGCAAGCACATACAATACCTATCTTTTGGATGTTCTTATGCAAAGAGTTGACTCATTGGAAAAGACTCTGATGCTGGGAGGGATAGGGGGCAGGAGGAGAAGGGGATGACAGAGGATGAGATGGCTGGATGGCATCACAGACTCGATGGATGTGAGTCTGAGTGAACTCCAAGAGTTGCTGATGGACAGGGAGGCCTGGCGAGCTGTGATTCATGGGGTCGCAAAGAGTCAGACAAGACTGAGTGACTGAACTGAACTGAATTAGGAAAACTTCTCATATTTGATCTTTCATTTCATATTTTAGAATGGCAATACTGGGATGTTAGAAAGGAAAGTTACTGGTATTTGAAGAAGATCATTGAGGAAAATATTATTTCTATTTCTGAGAATAGAAATGTTTCTAGTTTGGTAACCGCACATGTAAAATTCCAGTCGTCTTTACAGCTAGATCCTTGTGAGCTAGGGGATGTGGGGAAGCACTGTTTTGTCTCAGTCCTCCCTTTTGCCCTCTGGATCCACAGAGCAAGAGAAATAAAACAAAACAAAAACTTCATTTGGCAACTTCTTATACATTCTCCCCTCAGCTTCTAGTTCAGTTCAAGTGAATGGTTGCTTAGCTGAAGCTGGCAATCCTCACAAATACTGCCAAAGATAGTTTCCTAAGCAGCGTTCAGAGCCACATGGGAAAAATGGAGGAGGAGAAGGAGGGCAGGCAGCAGCGGGTGGGGGATGCTTACACTGGACCACCAGCTTCACTTCCTAGGGGGTCTTGGCCAGCTCTTTGTTCACTTGATTTCCACACTTTATAGACTTCCCGAGAAGAAAAGTAATAAAAAATAGAACATTTCCCCCCTACAAAATGTCAAATTTCTGAAAGCTACACCCTCTGGGATGGTTGCAGTGCTTCGACCTATACTGCCACTTCCACGGGACTCTCCCCATTACACAATCGAGCTAAAGCTAAACACCCATTGCTACCCCAGATTCCCGGATTCTAGAAGGGATACCGTGAGTTCCCCAGACAAATGGTTTCAAGTCTTGGACATTTCCCTTCTGTTTGGTACTCTGTTATTTCATCCTCCCTGGCTCATCTGTAAACTGTGTTCTTTTCTCTCCTGCTATGACCAAATCCTTAGCCCAGGTTATCAGCACTTAACCTCTCAAACTTCTCTCACAGGTTATCTCGTCCAATCTCTCCCTCTTCCTGTATTATTAGCTTCCAGATATCTAATGAGTGCCTACTATGTGCCCACTCTCTAACCTAGAGATATTATAGCAGTGAACAGCAACAACTGAAAAAAAAAATTTTTTAGAAGAATTTTTGTACTCATTCACCTTCCACTAAATAGTGAGAGTCAGACAATAAAGAAGGGAACTGATGTGTGTGGAGAAAACATAATGATGTAATGTAAGAAAAGCGGGGGAAGTTGGAAAAGGTAACATGACTACCAGATGAATACCTGACTTTGCCATTCCATTCCGTGGTTTAAAAGGCATTAAAGATAAACCATTACTTAAAAAGTAAGTTTGAGTTTCCTAGCTTGGCCATCTAGATCTTTAACAGGCAGCTTCCTAAGGTGTCTTTCCGACCTTTCTTCCTCAGTATAAGCCTCTCCTTTGCCCGGATTTTGTTTCCACACAAAAAGGAACTTTGACCACCGTTTTAAGCCCCAACTTCATTTAGAATGAACTTCCTTTCTACAAACCTAAATTTCAAGGCCAATTTCAAATCTCACCTCATTGAAGTTCATACTAATGATACTTTCCTATGAAGGCAAATTTTCTCCAAAATATTCATGGGATCCTCGTCATCTGGGGGCTTGAAAAGTGAATTAGTGTTGTATCCTGAGCAAACAGGACAAGCTGTACTGTAGGGACAGCAGTAGTTCAAGGAATAAAATCAGAAGGCAAATTTGTTTTTATCTCACATTGCCTCTCTTACATGCATTCAACAAGCTGCATTACGCTCTGGNAATTTTCTCCAAAATATTCATGGGATCCTCGTCATCCGGGGGCTTGAAAAGTGAATTAGTGTTGTATCCTGAGCAAACAGGACAAGCTGTACTGTAGGGACAGCAGTAGTTCAAGGAATAAAATCAGAAGGCAAATTTGTTTTTATCTCACATTGCCTCTCTTACATGCATTCAACAAGCTGCATTACGCTCTGGTGTAATAACAATACACTTTAATTGCAAAGCAGTCTGCATTTGCAAACTGAGTGTGCCTGGACCAATATAATACATAAAACTTTGAACTTTAGTTGAATCTCCTCTCTGTTCCCAGCAGGAGCCTATTTCGGGTCAGAAGTTGAGGAAGAAATCACCATTTCTAAGGTTCTCCTCCACCCTTTCTTGTCCCTCTTACCAGCGCAAGTTCTGAGTCTTCCAAGGACAGAGCTGGGCACAGTCAGGAGACGTGCGAAATAAATTCTTACCTAATAAGGTTCTTAGTCTCGGAGCCCTCAGATTTTTAAGGCGAGAGAGAGTATGTGTGTGTGTGTGAAGACTTCTTTCTCCACTGCTGGGAGTCTCTCACCTCAGATTTCTTGACAGAAACTTCCCTTTGTCTCAGCACACCTCCTCAGCTCCTGCTCTTTCAGCAGTCCATCCTGCACAGATTCTCACTTTTGCCCCTCCTGTCTTTCCTCTTGGGCTGGAACCCCCTTGGTCTGTCTCTCCTCTTGAAATGACTATGCAAATACGTTTGTGGAATGTACGAGTTTGGTAATACAGTCTAAGTAGAAAAGATTATAACATTTTTATAATCCAGAAAAATGTTTTTATGAGGCTACCTGTATAAAGACTTACAGAAATCAATGCCTATGAAATAACTTAAGATGTGGAATATCCATGTTTCCCTGCCAAGAATTATCTCCAAAAGGACAAAGATCTTCTCTTTTTCAGCAGCCTATAATCATGACTGGAACATGTAATAATAATTGAAAATACAAGTGTTAGTTGCTCAGTTGTGTCTGACTCTTTGCAACCCCATGGCCTGTAGCCCATCAGGCTCCTCTGTCCATGGGATTCCCCAGGCAAGAATACTGGAGTGGGTTGTCATTTTCTTCTCCAGAGGATCTTCCCAATCCAGGGAATGAACCTGTGTCTCCTGCATTGCAGGCAGATTCTTTACCATCTGAGCCATCAGGGACCCATATCTAATAAATGAAGGAATCCTACTTCAAGTTTTACATTTACTCACTGGCTATCTTCCATACTGAAATATTAACATTAATTTCTCTTCTTCATACCTCATACCTTAAAATATAAGAATTACTATTAAAAGGATTACTTTCAATCCATAAATTATACCATTTTCCTAAAGGCACTTTGAACCCAAACAAAAGAATACCATATAGAAATTTTTAATTTGCGCATGAAAAGCGATATCAATTGAATTCAATAAGTCCTTACTGAATGTCTATTATGTTCAAGGCAGTGTACAAGGAACTGAGGAGAATACAGAAAAGAAAAAGTTACCATGTCTTCCTAAGAATTTATCACCTCACAGGAGAGATAGGATATGTCCATATGTAACTACAGTAGCAAGAAAATTCAGTTCAACTGTGAGGCCCTAGAGTGAGCAATAATACTTGTGGCTGGCATAAATGCAGAAAGTATCATATTTTAAAAGTTGCTTCTATTCTGGACCTTAAACAATGGTCAGAAAGTGGAGAGAGTCATTCTAGACTGATGCAAGGGTAGAGAGATGGTGTGGGGAAGCTCCTGAGGGAGCAGCGTGCGAGCTGGCTAAGCTGAAGGGTGGGATGTCTGTGGTTCAGAGGAGGTACAGCTCTGAGAGTGGACAGAACAATGATTAATATCTCTCCGGTGCATGCTAAGTCACTTCAGTCCTGTCAGGCTCTTTGCAACCCCATGAACTATAGCCCGCCAGGCTCCTCTCTCCATAGGACTCTCCAGACAAGAAGACTGGAGTACGTTGCCATTCCCTTCTCCAGAGGATCTTCCCAGCCCAGGAATCAAACCCTCATCTCTTTATGTGTCCCGCATTGGCAGGTGGGCTCTTTACCGCTAGCGCCACCTGGGAAGCCCCACATGTCTCCTGTAGGCCAAGGGAAACCTTTGAAAGCATATGAGCAGGGAGATCTTCAAGCACAAGGTGAAGACAACTGTGAGGAAACAAAGGTCAGGGAGATGAGCGGGCTCGTATGGCAGCCATTGGGTGAGAGGTAATGATGGCCTAAACTAGGGCAGCAGCAACGGGAATAGAAAACAGAATGAATCAAACAGACACCGAGAGGAAAGTGCCTGGTAGGTAAGAAATAGCTGTTGGGTGAAAAATACCAGCCAACACAATTAAGCTAATTGTCTTCCTCCTTCTATAATAGGAAAGGTGATGCAATATCAAATCCTGGATTTAATAAAGGGAACGCGCTGCTGCTGCTAAGTCGCTTCAGTTGTGTCCGACTCTGTGCAACCCCATAGATGGCAGCCCACCAGGCTCCCCCATCCCTGGGATTCTCCAGGCAAGAACACTGGAGTGGGTTGCCATTTCCTTCTCCAATGCATGAAAGCGGGGGAGAGTTAAAAGGTTATTTTTTAGGAACTTGAGTGGAAAGAAAATGTAATATTCCAGGTGCTATTTAAAAACAAGACTTGTAAATGAAATCAATATTTTCCACATGATTATGATCTAATAGTATTTGTCCATCAATAGTAGGTTAAACCATCATGGTCTCTCATCAACCTCCTTGACTTTTGTCTCCTACATCCATCCACAGGCTAGAGCCAGAATGATCTTAACACAATTCTGAGCATTTTTCCTTTTGCTTAAAACTCTCCAAAGATTCTCCACTGCTCTCAGGATAATCAGAACTTGCTTTACCTAGCCCACTATAATCTGCATTTGTTTCCAGCTTTACATTCCATCCCTTTCAACTCACACTTCTTCCCATCAAATTGAACAGTGTGAATGCCTTCCCCTTTCTCTCTCCCCAGGCTTTCTCATAGCTGGGCAACTTCCCAGATCCCAGGCACACTCAATTTGAATTTTCAGGGCTTCATTAGAATTCTAGACCACTTCTGACGGTTTATAGTTCTTGATGCTACACACGCCTCAAATTCCCTGTAACTTCTCTTTTTCGCTTTTTATAATAATTGTCTATTTCCCCACTGGAGTCTGTAAGTATTAATAAGACAGAGACCACGCCTGCTTATTCACAGCTGGGTCTCCGTTACCCAGCAGAGCAAATCGCACATAGTAGACGATCAATAAATTCTTATTCAATCAATGGAGTAAAGGTTTAATTAAATCATTCTGGGACTCATTTTCCTCATTTTAAAACTCAAGTATTGATCTTTAAAATTCCTTCCACTCACATAGTTCCTACAAGTAAACTTTGTCAATAAAAAGGATGGAATTCAGCATCCCAAGTTGAAATGAGTACCCTACTACACTCAAAACATCAGTGGGTCCTATTTATAAATTTATATTTTAATTGCTGTTTAAATAGGAACATCATCGAAGGGATGGACTGGGAGTTAGGGGTTGGTAGATGTGAACTATTATATATAGAATGAATGGACATCAAGGCCCTACTGTATAGCACAGGTAACTATATTTAATGTCCTGGGATAAATCAAAATGGAAAAGAATATAAAAAAGAATGTGTGTGTGTGTGTATATATATATATATATACACATATAAAAGCGAGTCACTGTGCTGTATAGCAGAAATTGACACAATACTGTAAGTCAACTATATTTCAATTAAAAAAATAAGTAGTAAAATAATTAATAACAATGCTAGTGATACATTTCCCTATTCCTCAAACTGTCTTCATTTTGCAAACATTTCTCTTCATCTTAAACAGTGAGATCTAAGTAACAAGGAGATAGAGAAAAATAACCATAAAAACAGATTTTTCCCAAGAAAGTCACCTTCCAGGCAGATTTCCTCTTCCCCAGAATTCTCATAAACGGAAATACATTTCAGACATTTTCATAAAAGAGGATGCAGAAATCTCATCTGGTAATACTAATTCCTACCATCTCAAGTGAATAACACCTCAAGGTGTTCCATTTAATACAATCTCTGTCACAATACTTTTCTAAAATAAAACAAATGTGGCTCACACACATATTCTATACAGTATTTTTAGGAGAATTAGAGGGATACTGTGAATAACAGTGACTTTTATTGAGTACTTACTATATGCTAGGTACCGCTTATTTGCTTTAGTTATATTAACTCATTTAATCCTCACAATAGCCACTTGAGGTAGGTACAATTATTATTCCCATTTTCCAGAGGGGGAACCCGAGGCACTAACAAGTTTACATAGTAAGAGTACAGCTAGGATTTGGACCCAGCTCATGAATTTGACCAGCTGACTATACTGCTTCTCTCACAAAATCATCCCCAAACTAAAATGTGCAATATGCAACAAACATTTGCAATAACCATCTTATATTCCTTGATTTGAAAAACAATACAAAACCTGGTGACATTCTGAGCTCTCTGTGGACAATAAAAATCAGAAATATACACAATGGAATGTTACTCAGCTATTAAGAAGAATGCATTCGAATCAGTTCTAATAAGGTGGATGAAACTGGAGGGTATCATACAGTGAAGTAAATCAGAAAGAAAAACACCAATACAGTATATTAACACATATATACGGAATTTAGAAAGATGGTAACAATGACCCTATATGTGAGATAGCAAAAGAGACACAGACGTAAAGAACAGACTTTTGGACTCTGTGGGAGAAGGCAAGGGTGGGATGATTTGAGAGAATAGCATTGAAACATGTGTATTACCATATGTGAAACAGATGACCAGTCCAGGAGACAATTTAAATTACCAAGAGACAATTTAAAGAAAAAGAAAAAAAATCACTTCCCTTATTTTCTGGAGAAAGAAAAGATCTCTGATTATTTTGTGTATAACAAACATAACTGGTACATAGTGAAACCAGTGGTCAGGAAGAGGAAATTGTCCTACTTTATTCCTTTCCCGGTCCATCCAGCTCTCAGAATAGATATCTTTACATCTATCTAATCTTTGAATTGATTTATTAAGCTGAGTTTACAAGTTAAAGAGGCAGAGGTCCTAAGGAGATAATTATGGGAATACAAATCAAGAGAGACAACTTTGAAAGAATAGTAATTCTGCTTCTTGCAACTGACCTTAAATCTCTAGGAGGAGAACAGAACAGCTTAAAGCAACCTTTTCTCTCTATTCAGAAGTGATCGCGAATTAATTGTGCAGTTTAGCTGAACTTTGTTTTTCCTTGTATCCTAGGAGAAGATCTCTGACAGACTGGGAATTTTTGCTTGTTTGTAATGTAAACTCAATATCTAGACGTAGTTCTTCACACCACATGGGCTCATTGGAAAGCCCCAATTCCCAAAACAAACAAAGAGAAAAAGCTGAACAAAATAATCCATCAACAAAAGGGAAAAAGAAAATAGAATGCTTGGAAAAAAAAAAGTTTTTAATCATTTGATTTTAAATAATGCCTGAGAACAATTCTGGTGACACCAGAAGTCTGACAACCATATCCAAACTTGCTCTTCAATGAAGGCATATAACTCTTGTGGTTCACATGGCTTCATTACTTGCCAGGATAATAAAAGCACTTAGTGAAAATTTTGTCTATATTTGGTATATCAACTAGTCCATGCAGTTCTAGCAAAGAGGAAGTTGGAGCGTTTGATGATAAATACTCCAACACTGCTAAGTACTAACATTGATAGTAAAAATTAGAGCTTTATAATTTTAATTTTCTCAAGTGGATTATTTCCATGCATGCATGTATTCTCTTAGTTAGTTAACACTAACCTTATGATGCTAATTCTATAACTTCTTTCATTTAACCATGACAGTTTTATCCATCCATTCAACTGCTACTTATCAAGCACGCATATTGAACTTGTTAGGCATATTTGAGTATGTTAGACACTGGCAAGCAAAAACAAAAAGCAAACAAAAAAACTGGTCCTGGCCCTCAAAGATCCTTATTTACAATTTTAAAACTCTGTATTTTACTTCTTTTTAGGTGTAAGTGGTATCATTGTCCATATAACAGTTCAGACAAAAATGAGTCTATAAAGGTTACTAGGACTGGATCTGCTTCCTTGAGCATCCCTGAAACAATGCCAGAGGCATAGGAGTCACCCCAAACAAACTCCCTTTCCTGTTTTCTTAGTAAGATTTGCTTAATGCTTTTATAAAGAGAAATGTATTGCCATATAAAGAACAAAGGTGACAACTGAGGGAATGCTCTGGGGGTCAAGTCTTTACTATCTTGGTATGTGTATAACTGTCTCTATTTACTTTAACTTAGTGTATCTTTGGCACATTGGTTTATTCTTTTCAGAAACTTGGACTAAGTACCTTCTGTGTCTGAGACCTATAGTTGGTGCTGGGGATCTGTACATTTGACCTTCTGGTCCTATGAGTAGAACTAACAGAAAATAAGTCACATGGATAGTGTTTAACTTATTAATGACCATATGCTCAGGATTTTTAAAAATTCAAGAGGTACTCAGTGGAATGTCGACTCCAAGAATCATATTTTCTAATGTTCTTTTCCTGAGGTTAAAGAGCATTTGGTCTAATTAAGGAGGCACGGTATTCTTTGACAATTAAAAAAAAAGGAATCTGAATCAAAAGGCACTGGAAGACATATATGGGACCAATTTGAATTTCACAAAATAAAAAGCATTTTTACTGCCAATGTTGTTCTGAAATTATTTGCAAGCTGTATTTTGTAAATGCCTTATCAAAACTCTTTAAACCAATCAATAAGTCAACTGAAGCTAGAAACTATACTAGCTAATAAATTGATTTGCTATTATTATTCCTCCATACAGCAAAATAGGCACTTTCTTTTCACAGTTGAATGTTCCTATCATTGTGATAAAATTCAATTTATGTGCGTACTTTATGTAATAGAGTTTTTTTTCAAAATTGTTCTTAAATTCATGGTGAATCTTATAATGAATGGTATCAGAGTTAAGGAAATATATTTAGCTGCAAGCACACTAACTTCCTATCTTATAAACTGTATGTTTCATAATAATTGCAAATAATTTAAATTTACTTTTAAATGCTTGACATTTTGCTACAAATATAATGAAAACTCTTTTCTTTCATATACTTTCCAAATCAAATCACTCTGTTTGGAAAAACCTCATTACCAGAATCAGAAATTCTCTCTCAACACCTTCATTAATTCTGCTTGAAAATAAGAATGGTGTCTTATTAATCTCTATACATTTCTTGTAGGGAAAGCCTTAATCTGCTAGTTCTATATTGCTGGAGTCTACAATAATGCCTTAAAACAGTAAATAATTGTTGATTGAATAAATGATATGCTGGAGGAAGAAATGTAGGAATAAAGACCTTGGATACAATGAGACCTCAATGAATATGTGTTGAATTACAATAAGTTGCTTATGTTGACTGACAGGTTATATTGCCATAATTCAGTGATAAATTTTAAGATCTTTCTATAGTGTTTGCCTTGATACCATAAAGAGGCAATTAAAAAATGCTAATGATTTTTTTTTCAATATTCAAATTCATCTATATCTAAAATGGATATATTTAAGAATCTTGGTATTTCAGTCTTTTGCTCAGGCACTCCTGTCATATACTCAACAATTTTTATGGTACTGTCTGTTAAAGAATGTCCCCTGAGTAACCTTTATCTTAAAGATGAATTTTTGAAGATATAAACTTGTGAAATACAATCTTCTCAGTAATTACTTTCTGCACATACTCTACTATTAAATTGTTTTTTAATGTATCCTTGCCTTCATCCTTTATCATCGGCACATCTAACCCCCAACAGCCACGAGAGCCAAACCTACCCTTTCGTCTCTAAACTGAACTTCTCCACTCAGACTCTTGGCTGGACTCTACCATTTTTGTTGTGGTTTTAGCTCTACTGAATTAAAGCAGCACATCAAATCAAAAAACTGGCTAAAAGTTTGGGCTGGTATAAAGAAATATATTTTAATACAATGAATGAAAATTGAACAGTATTTTTTTTCCCCAGTGCTCAGTCTCAGTGACTTCTCACTAGAAATTAAAAATGTGTTTGTAGACTACTTATTATCTGGTAGCAGAGACCATTTCACCAACAGTATCACCTGGAGTGAAACTTGTAAGTAGGGAAAAACAGAGGATCTCAGACCAGGTCCTGTCGTCTGTTGTTCAGCCACTCAGTCGTGTCCCACTCATAGGGACCCCCATGGACTGCAACATGCTAGGCTTCCCTGTTTTTCACTATCCCCAGGAGTTTGCTCAAACCCATGTCCACTGAGTTGATGCCATCCAACCATCCTAGAGATGTTTTCCCAGGAGAAGGCAGTGGTAAACTGTACTGCTGTGGCCTGGGAGGGCAAGTTGGCTGAGAAAATGTATGGGACCAGTGCTTTGGCATCTTGATCCTAAAAACTACTGAGATCAACATGTTTAGCATCTTAAAAGCTATTAGAAGTTAACACGGAGTAGGGAGATAAAAAACTGGAGAAGATGGAGTTGAAAATTGGATTTGAGGAAGTAGAAACAGTGATTTCTTCTCATTTGTATAGTTTTGCAGTTATGGTGGGCAAAAAAATGAAATAGTAGCTGGAGGGGAATGTGGGTCAAAAGAAAATCTATAGCTCTTTAATACTGGAACTTCGCAGGTGGTGCTAGTGGTAAAAAAAAAAAAAAAAAAAAAATGCCAATGCAGGAGATGTAAGAGATGTGGGTTCAATCCCTGGGACAGGAAGATCCCCTGAGTAGGAAATGACACTCCATTCCAATATTCTTGCCTGGCAAATTCCATGGGCAGAGGAGCCTGGCAGGCTACAGTCCATGGGGCTGGAAGAGTCAGACATGACTGAGTACAGCTTCAATATATACAATATATTATGTGATTAAAATGTATTGATATAGAGTACTGTAAAGTAAAATAAAGTAAAATGGAAGCTCTAAAAAAAATTAAAAATACATAAATGTATTGATACTGTTTTCAGACTGAGTGAATTATATGACATAATTTATTGAAGAAGAAATTGTAGTATTAGGGCCAAATCAAATGGCTTCATAAATATTGTCAAGAATTTTATATATAATATTTTGAGCTTAGGGTAAAGGTAAGCCATTTAAGTTCAGGCCAGAGGAACTTATTATCTAGTGGGGGAGAGAGGGATCAATCCAATGTCTCAAAGAAATATGAAACTGCAACTACAATGGATGCTAAAAATAAGAGATCTACGATGCTGTGGGAACATGTAATAAGAGGGCTTTATATCACAGAAGTAGGTTCCCATGAAAAACTTGACAAGTTGAGGATAAGTAAGGGAAGAGGGGAGGAAATCAGACTGTAATCAGTAGGCTGAGCAGGAGCATAGACCCTGTGAGTGCGAGCATGGCTTCTATGAAGAACTGAAAGGTCAAGGTGACTAAAATACTGAGGACAGTGAGCAACACTGTATATGCTGAAAGCTAAATGTTAGTTGTTCAGTCATGTCTGACTCTTTGCAACCCCATGGACTGTAGCCTCTGTCCATGGGATTCTCCAGGCAAGAATTCTGGAGTGAGTTGCCATTCCCTTCTCCACAGGAACTGAACCTGGGTCTCCTGCATTGCAGGCAGATTCTTTACCATCTGAGCCACCAGGGAAGCCCGTATATGCTGAGGGTTATCCTTATCCTAAGAACAGTGGGAAATCCTTCAAGTACTTAAAGCAGAAGTGGGGTCACTCATTTTTATATTGTTTAAAAAAGAGCCCTCGCTGGAATCTGGAGAATGGATGAATGGATTGAGGTCAGAGAGGTCAACTGGATACAGATTGATCTGTTTTGGAATTTTTATAACTGTACAGAACACAGAAGATGGTAGCTTGGGGAAAGTTGACAGATTTTTTAATGAGGAAGCAGGTGATTTAGAGGAAAGCTTTAATAGTTAGAAAGTAAAAGGATGGTGACATATGGGTTATGGATATTAGATATCATCTTGATATTTATACAGTTGTTCAGGACATTCACAATGAATCAAGCAGTCAATCAATAAAGATTTATCGAGTGCGCACTATGACAACAATCCATCATTCCTTTTACGGAAGGCTTGAAATTATGTATGCATTAGAAATAGAGATCGGATTCTAGACATTGTTTATCTCAATTGTTTTGACATGCTAAAAAGAAACAAGCCATTGTTGATGAATATCCATTGTGTCCTAGGGATCTGGGGACAAACACCACATTCAGAAGCGACAAGAGGCTTATCCAAAAGGGATGACAAAATCATCTCTACCCAGCACAGCCTGCACAACTGTGGTGCAAGCAGATGAAAGTTGCAGTTGGCTGAGAACACATCAAGGGTAAACCACCAACACAACCACAAGATTCAAGCAACACTCTCACCTCCTCCTGACACAGGAGAACTAGTAAACCAAGTCACACCCACAAGTCCCACTCTTAATGACTGAGGGGCAGTGATGGCATTCACCTTGGGGAGGCCTGGCCAGCATCGGACAAACACCAATGGGAGAGACTGATTTGAAAATGTTACAAAGATAAGCTTTCATATTTCTCTCCCCCAACTCTCTGGGAAAGATGGCTGAGACTTCACATTAAGTCTAACAAGTCTTAGAGCACAAGAATTCTATTCTCAGCATCACTGTTGATTATAGTAGCTGTGGA
The DNA here is from genome assembly GCA_006410675.1 of Oreotragus oreotragus. Lineage (NCBI taxonomy): Eukaryota > Metazoa > Chordata > Mammalia > Artiodactyla > Bovidae > Oreotragus > Oreotragus oreotragus. The sequence continues at coordinate 201,388 of SJYX01017218.1, forward strand.
AGTCTGCTTAGAAAGACACATTTTTCATTAGTCACACTATTACCTGATACATGAGGAAATAATTTTTTTTTGGTTCTGTTTTTTTCCACTGTTAACAAACTGAATATATTTAAGAGAAAAAAATACAGTGAGGAAGACAAGTTTCACACTCGATGCGGGAAGAACCAGCTATGAATACGGATTCTACCATTTGTAAACTGTGCTATCCTGAAAGATATTTTAATTTTTTTCAAATCTCAGTATACTATCTACCTCACAAGTTTTTTTTTGGTTCTGTTTTTTTCCACTGTTAACAAACTGAATATATTTAAGAGAAAAAAATACAGTGAGGAAGACAAGTTTCACACTCGATGCGGGAAGAACCAGCTATGAATACGGATTCTACCATTTGTAAACTGTGCTATCCTGAAAGATATTTTAATTTTTTTCAAATCTCAGTATACTATCTACCTCACAAGGTTGTTCAGATAAGGGAAGGTAACAAATATAAAAATACATGATGCGGCCTGGCACTTAGTAGGTGCTCATGAAATGTTAGCTGAAACTTACCAAGGCTCCATCACCTCTGCCCCTAGAGTAATATCCACTCACAGAAGATTCTTAGCCTTCATTCCAATAGCAACAGGACCCCACCATCCATCTATATTAACACTTCTTTTTAAAACCCTGTGTGGATACTAATTAAAACAGATTCTTTCATCAAATGACTTCTACCTATCTTTTTAGAATTTTCTACATAGATCCTACTATGAATTCTATAGGCTTCTCTATCTACCATATGTTCTATTTCTTCTGTTTATGAAGATTGTGTTATCTAAGTTTAAGAAAATGAAGATTTCATATAGATTATCATTTGGTGAAGGAAGCAAAATAACACAGAATATTTCCTGGCTTCTTTCAGGCTGAACTGCTGTAGCTTTAATAACTTCTGCACTGCAGTGATTATGAAACTAATGCGTATTTTTAAATGTTAACTCAGAGTGTCAGACGTTTACTTATATTCGGCAAAATCTTAGGAAGAACAAGTTTGAGGACTACACAATAACGTGGGCTGTTAGACATATTTTCTGTTATTCACATTTTGTGAAAAGTCTTTAGCCTCTAATCATTTTTTTATCAAAATTGTTGTAATATCTACTTTCTGAGAGGTGTGAAGTCAGAAATAAGAACTTGATGTTAATGTTAATTACAGGAGCAAGCTGAAATGTATTTTAACAAAAGCATGAGATATTGAAAGTCAAATAATTCCTTAGAGACTTTAAGCTTCACTTAATAGGCAGAGGAATCTAGAATAAAATTTGTGGAATTAATAATCCATGTTATAGAGAAAAAGAATCTTGCATCTCACAAGCACAGACAATGATCTGATTAGCTTCCCTTTCCTCTCTAGCACTCCAGAAAATGTCTTATTCATGGAAGCAAATGGAAAGATGCTTCAAGAAATCACACAGCTTCTTTACAGCCAAAAACATGACTCCATTCCCCAAACATCACCTCTCAGTGTAACACAATTAACCTTAAGAAAATTAAAATGAGCTCTTTAGAACCAGTATGTATAATCATCAATATGTTTGTGGGGTTTTTTTTTCCATCTAAAAACCTGAGCAATGCTAAACGATGAGTTTTATATTTAGAAGTGAATATCCCTCACTGGAAGACAGAACATAATCTTTTGCAGTTCATTTTGTTTTCTTTCTTATCCACATTCACCAAATAGCCCTTCAAGTTTCAGCACCCCTCTTTTCTAATGAATTGTAGTATCCAAACCAGCTATTTCTGGTTTTTGTTTTTGTTTTTTTTTTAAATGAGAAAATTAGCTTATTCATGAAGCACATTCTTTTAAAAAGATTAAGATGCAGACACTGATGGGCTTAATGGTATTTTATCAGTGCAAATTAGGAAAGGCAATCAGAGTTGCCACCCCCTTGATGAGCATCCTCTTAACTACTCTCATTACTTCTATTTATTCCATACGGATACCTGTTCCTGGCAAGTGATCCACTTTGTGAATTTCTTTCCAAAATTCACACCAGATATTTTGTTGTATAACTTAACTACCCAGAATAAATCTTTGACGTGAAGGTTGTCATAGGAGACTATGAAATAATACGAGTAGGAACATTTATATAAAGCATATTTCTTCCCGGAAGTTTGATCTCTTTTTGAGCTTAGTGCCTCTGACAGGAAGGAGGCAGCAGGAAGCAACTTATCAAATCAAACACTTGTGGATCTTCTCTAGTGCAAATGTCAAAATCCCTCAAAATTGTTTTGTAAAATGACTGATGCCCCACATATCCCAGGTAACTAACAAGGCAGTACTTTCACATCTGACCTGAATAGTAGAGTTGCCTGACTGACCCAGATTGTTGCAGAATTAAGGGCAGAGGACAGTGGATGATTCAAGTACGTTCCTGAAGCAGAGAGGGTGGAGGAATACCTGTGTTTTGAGATATATGATATCAGGTAGTGAGTACTTTGCTTTTAGTGGAGAAAAACTAGTGCACCTCACAGTAAGAAGCCTAATTTATCCTTTAGTGTTTTCCTTAGCCTGCTGTGCTACCTGCATTTTTCTGCTTTCATCAGGTAGAAGGTTATTTCAATAGACATTTAGCAAAGCTTTAACCCATTATATCATCTATGTGACCTATTTTTCAATAGAGCAATAGCTTAACATTTTAGCCACTTTAGGGAAGAGTGGAGGTTCCAGCTGCTTCATTCTGCTCTCTGAGATGCTCCCTGGAGTAGAGATAGTACAGCAAAACTGCTGCTGCTGCTGCTAAGTCGCTTCAGTCGTGTCCGACTCTGTGCGACCCCATAGACGACAGCCCACTAGGCTCCCCCGTCCCTGGGATTCTCCAGGCAGGAACACTGGAGTGGGTTGCCATTTCCTTCTCCAATGCATGAAAGTGAAAAGTGAAAGTGAAGTAGCTCAGTCGTGTCAGACTCTTAGCGACCCCATGGATTGTAGCCTACCAGGCTCCTCCATCCATGGGATTTTCCAGGCAAGAGTACTGAAGTGGGGTGCCATTGCCTTCTCCCAGCAAAACTGAGGACACTCAAAACAGTGGGCTACCCACCACCCATTCACTGAACACCTTGGCCTCAGTCTTTATATCAAAGTCTCTTCTACCTAAGTTCAAACCTCCAGGAAACTCACAATTTTCAGCTGCTCAAGTGCTCTGCTCCTGAGGAATGCCAGTTGGAACAGAAAGGTATCAAGTCCATCATAAAAGTGGCATTGCTTTTTTTATTACAAGCTACAGGGATTACTCATCAAGCCTTCCCGTCACTTTCATCCAATCAACAGCAGGCTCTTTAAGCAGACACTGGAGGGCACCACTTATGGTGTGGAGAGAAATTCCGGTAGCTAATCAGAGCCTTTCTTTTCTCCCTTGTTTTTTTTTCCTTCATATCTCCCCTACTCCCCTTCACCTCCTTTTTCCCCAGCCCTCCAAGTCTGACCCTGTTTGGTGAAAATTTTTTCGTGATTTATAGATACAAATTAAAGGCAAATGACTTCATTAGATCCTTAACTTTGTCTGTCATATTGCTGTTGATCTGTTTTTGTATGTCTTGGTTATTTCAATTGTCAGCCATAGTAGTAACAGGAGCATGTTTTAATACAGTTTCAAATATTCTCCTGGCAAGCTTTTACCCTGCTACTACATCCTTATGATTCTTTCAGTTTCCAAAAAAACAGCCGAAATGAGAAAAAGTATATATACATAATTTTTTTTGGTTATATGGCTACCAGTTATGAACAAATTTAGGTAATCCGCTAGCTTGTTTTCCTGTGAAAAAGTACACAGACACACAGGTTAAATTCACTCAGAGGCAGGCTAAGTTTTAATTCTCCTCTCATTCATGTTGGCTTTAAAGTGGTTGAAATTAATTCCAACCACCCTTTCTCCACCCCATTGGATGGCTTTTACACCCTTTGATGGTGTTGTTTCGGCTTTTCTCTCACATGCTAATGAGGCATTCACTTTAGCTGCCACAACTTCATATAATCCCTGGGCAATTCTCACACTTCCTAATGACCTCTTCTTTAGAGAGCAGTGAATCCTGGAGGAAAGAGGGAGAGGGAAGTGAATGACTGGGCTCGTGTAGACCTATCCTGAAAACAGATTCACTCTGGAAGTGTAACAGTTGCTGAAGAAGAGAGTCCTCGCTACCGGTCATGTACAGACTGTCCACACGGTACCCAGGGCAAACCACTGTAGACTTCCTGCAGCCTAGTTAACCATCAAGTAGGGATTTCAGGGAAAATAAAGGATGCCTAACTTCTGGGAGCCTTGCCTTTTATCCAATGGATATTCCTTTAATATGGATTTTACAAATGTCCAAAGATCAAACTACTGTAGTTCTTGCTTCTTCACAGTCATGGTGAAAAGCCCTGATTAAGCTGGGTAAAAGGTGAAATATGGGAAAAAACCTCACCTTTCTATACCAAAGAAGTGAATATATTTTCCACAGAGTCTCCTGAGGCTCTCAAGACCTTCACTAGCATCCATTCCTTCCTCAAGCAACTTTTGGAAAATACTTAGTTGGAGGAATAACCTCTCCAGTGGAGAAACTGAAGCCCAGACTGAAGATGCTGAAGCAGTAGTTTGCATATTAGTTGCACATTAGCACGGGTATGTTCAGTTGCTCAGCTGTCTCTGAGTTCTGTGACCCCAAGGACTGTAGCCTGCTAGGCTCCTCTGTCCATGGGGATTCTCCAGGCAAGGTTACTGGAGCGGGTGGCCATTTCCTCCTCCAGAGGACCTTCCCAACCCAGGGACAGAACCCGCATCTGCATCTCTTGTGTCTCCTGCATTGGAGGATTCTTTACCCCTGAGCCACCTGGGAAGCCCACTGCACATTAGCGTCACCTTCAAAAGCTCCCCATGCCCACACTTCACCCCAGGCCGATTAAATCAGGACCACTGGGATTTGAGGCCCAGGAACTGGTGTTTTTTAATGCATGATTCCAATGAACAGCCAGGTTGAAAAACATGACACTGCAAACCAAAGCAAGAACAAGTACTGACAACCAAGGGCACAGAGACACAAAGCTTGGCTCTGCTGCTGAGAGCACCTGTGCTCAACACTGCCCATGTAGCATCTCTCGTGGGACATGCTCCCCAGATCCAGAGTGAGAAAGTCCTTGTACTTGGCTACTCATCTTTACACAATTCTGTTTTCTAATCTTTCTTGTACCTCATAAGTGGATCCTTAGAAGACTGAGCTGTGAGTGACTGTCATCAGGGTGGCATGATCCTTACTTTGTCTTCCAAAAAGGCAATCATAACCAGTGGTAACCACTGCATAGGAAAACGTTTTTTAAATAATAATGGGAATTTCTTAACAATCATCTGTGTTTTCCTTTATGTATTCTCCATCTAAATTGACTCCATCTCTTCCATCCATGAGTTCAGTCCCTCAGTCGTGTCCGATTCTTTGTGACCCCAAGGACTGCAGCACGCCAGGCCTCCCTGTCCATCACCAACTCCCAGAGTTTACTCAANACTCAGAGGCAGGCTAAGTTTTAATTCTCCTCTCATTCATGTTGGCTTTAAAGTGGTTGAAATTAATTCCAACCACCCTTTCTCCACCCCATTGGATGGCTTTTACACCCTTTGATGGTGTTGTTTCGGCTTTTCTCTCACATGCTAATGAGGCATTCACTTTAGCTGCCACAACTTCATATAATCCCTGGGCAATTCTCACACTTCCTAATGACCTCTTCTTTAGAGAGCAGTGAATCCTGGAGGAAAGAGGGAGAGGGAAGTGAATGACTGGGCTCGTGTAGACCTATCCTGAAAACAGATTCACTCTGGAAGTGTAACAGTTGCTGAAGAAGAGAGTCCTCGCTACCGGTCATGTACAGACTGTCCACACGGTACCCAGGGCAAACCACTGTAGACTTCCTGCAGCCTAGTTAACCATCAAGTAGGGATTTCAGGGAAAATAAAGGATGCCTAACTTCTGGGAGCCTTGCCTTTTATCCAATGGATATTCCTTTAATATGGATTTTACAAATGTCCAAAGATCAAACTACTGTAGTTCTTGCTTCTTCACAGTCATGGTGAAAAGCCCTGATTAAGCTGGGTAAAAGGTGAAATATGGGAAAAAACCTCACCTTTCTATACCAAAGAAGTGAATATATTTTCCACAGAGTCTCCTGAGGCTCTCAAGACCTTCACTAGCATCCATTCCTTCCTCAAGCAACTTTTGGAAAATACTTAGTTGGAGGAATAACCTCTCCAGTGGAGAAACTGAAGCCCAGACTGAAGATGCTGAAGCAGTAGTTTGCATATTAGTTGCACATTAGCACGGGTATGTTCAGTTGCTCAGCTGTCTCTGAGTTCTGTGACCCCAAGGACTGTAGCCTGCTAGGCTCCTCTGTCCATGGGGATTCTCCAGGCAAGGTTACTGGAGCGGGTGGCCATTTCCTCCTCCAGAGGACCTTCCCAACCCAGGGACAGAACCCGCATCTGCATCTCTTGTGTCTCCTGCATTGGAGGATTCTTTACCCCTGAGCCACCTGGGAAGCCCACTGCACATTAGCGTCACCTTCAAAAGCTCCCCATGCCCACACTTCACCCCAGGCCGATTAAATCAGGACCACTGGGATTTGAGGCCCAGGAACTGGTGTTTTTTAATGCATGATTCCAATGAACAGCCAGGTTGAAAAACATGACACTGCAAACCAAAGCAAGAACAAGTACTGACAACCAAGGGCACAGAGACACAAAGCTTGGCTCTGCTGCTGAGAGCACCTGTGCTCAACACTGCCCATGTAGCATCTCTCGTGGGACATGCTCCCCAGATCCAGAGTGAGAAAGTCCTTGTACTTGGCTACTCATCTTTACACAATTCTGTTTTCTAATCTTTCTTGTACCTCATAAGTGGATCCTTAGAAGACTGAGCTGTGAGTGACTGTCATCAGGGTGGCATGATCCTTACTTTGTCTTCCAAAAAGGCAATCATAACCAGTGGTAACCACTGCATAGGAAAACGTTTTTTAAATAATAATGGGAATTTCTTAACAATCATCTGTGTTTTCCTTTATGTATTCTCCATCTAAATTGACTCCATCTCTTCCATCCATGAGTTCAGTCCCTCAGTCGTGTCCGATTCTTTGTGACCCCAAGGACTGCAGCACGCCAGGCCTCCCTGTCCATCACCAACTCCCAGAGTTTACTCAAACTCATGTCCATTGAGTCAGTGATGCCATTCAACCATCTCGTCCTCTGTCGTCCCCTTCTTCTCCCACCTTCAATCTTTCCCAGCATCAGGGTCTTTTCCAATGAGTCAGTTCTTCCCATCAGGTGGCCAGACTATTGGAGTTTCAGCTTCAGCATCTGTCCTTCCAATGAATATTCAGGACTAATTTCCTTTAGGATGGACTGGTTGGATCTCCTTGCAGTCCAAAGGACTCTCAAGAGTCTTCTCCAACACCACAGTTCAAAAGTGTTAATTCTTCAGTGCTCAACCTTCTATAATAGTCCAACTCTCACATCCATACATGACTGCTGGAAAAAACACAACTTTGACTAGACGGACCTTTGTTGGCAAAGTAACGTCTCTGCTTTTTAATATGCTATCTAGGTTGGTCACAGCTTTTCTTCCAAGGAAGAAGTGTCTTTCAATTTCATGGCTGCAGTCACTATCTGCGGTGATTTTGGAACCCCAAAAATAAAGTCCATCAACTGTTCCCATTGTTTCCCCATCTATTTGCCAGCAAGTGATGGGACCAGATGCCATGATGTTAGTTTTCTGAATGTTGAGTTTTAAGTCAACTTTTTCACTCTTCTCTTTCACTTTCATCAAGAGGTTCTTCCATCCATAAATATGCCCAGTTTTTTTAAAAAAATTATATCAGAAATTCTTTCTGGGGCTGCATATTCCTTCAAATCTCTGTTCTCATTTTACCTTTATGATTAAACATAATATAAGATCAGAGTTACTTAGTCTCTCCATTTACTATCTCCACTTAGTCTCACAATGCATTACCCCTTAGCTTTCTGCCAGGTAATTTTTGTCCCCACCACTCTAATGAATGATGTCTTTAGCCCTAGATTCACAATGGACTCCTCATCCAGTGAGCACCAGTCCAGCAACTTCTCCTCAGTTGTAAGACTTGAAACACTCTAGCCCGGCATTATTTTAAAGTGCCTTTTAAACCATCCTCATCACCCTGGCTTCTTTTCCTTTTTTTTTTTTTTTTTTTTTTGGCCACACCAAACAGTGCATGGGATTTGAGAGGTATTGAACCTGTACGCCTTGCACTGGCAGCTCAGAGTCTTAACCACTGGACCATGTGGGAAGTCCCCCGGTTTGTTTTCTACTGCTGTGTCATCTTTTCCTGATTTTGTCCCCCTCGCATAACATTTTACCAAGTTTTTCTTCCGTTCTCTTCTCTTTTGGTACCAAGAAATGTAAAACTAAGGTCTACAAAATTTTTTACCTTTGTGTTTGCACATTTTCCTGGCCAAGGAGATATAGAATTGTCATCATATTCTGCAAGAATTTCATAACTCAAGCAGGGCAAAGAACTCATGATAACCTCACTCCAGCAGGAATCATATTGACTCCTATGGCCGCAACTATCAGCTTCTAAGCTGGTAGCTTCTGGTCCTGAACTTCTCCTCTCCCTTCCAAATGCCAGGTGTACATTTCCAAATGTGTGCCAGGCACTTCTACAGGATGTACACGTAACCCCTTGGAAGAATCGCAGCCTATCTCACCAAAGAGCACCTCTTCATGACTTCCCTTTGTCTTTTCACGGAAGCCTTATGTTCCCAAATGCCCAGTTACATGCTCTTGGAAACTTAAAGTTTTGTGCCCACATCTTAAATCAAAAAATCCAGTTAGTTCTATTCCCAAATGACCTTTTGAATCCAATCCTCTTTCCCACCTCTTCACTTACTATCCTGTTTCAGTACAGTAAGTATCGTATCACTAGAGTCTCTAACTTGTCTGATTCCCCAGCTTAGTTTGTCCCAGGATCATCATCCTACTCAACGTTCAAGTTAATTTTCCTAAATTTCCACTCCATTTATGTTTTCTCCTGCTTAAAGCTTCCAGCAGCTCCCAATTTCCTACTGAGTTATTTAAGCCTTCGAGCTCCTTCACTGGGTGGTCCTAATTTACATTTACATGCTTCTAATTCCCTTCAACATTTGACAACTCTTCATTCTCAAAAGACAGTCTGTATTTCCATTACTTATATTATGCTCAGGACAAAATATATATTCTTCTATCACTTATTTCAAATATCCTACTCATCCCTCAAAGTTTATCTCAAATGCAGCCTTCATGAAATATGTTCAAACCTCTGAGCGAAATACAAAACATCTTATTTCTTGGCCAAATAGAAAAAAATTCACAAAAAACCACTTGTCACCCAATCCAAAATAAGTTTCTTTTTAATCCCCAGGCTTCCTACATGCTCCTTTCCACGTGTTCCTGCAACCATTTTTAGCAGCACTTACTTGCTTCCTTGTATGGTAATTCTCATGTATAAATCTTTATATGTATTCTCATGCATAAATCCTTTACTAGCTTTTCAATACTCAAGAGTATATAACTTTTCTTTTTCACCTCTTTATCCTCTAAAGTTAGCTCACTATCAAACATATAGGGGGGTACACAATTAATCTTAAACATCTCTCCAACTATGTTTTTAGCAAATGCCCTGTCTATGTTGGTTAGTTATAAAATTAACATTCAGAGTTTCTTAATTTCTCCCCTCTATGATCTTGCATGTTATTTGACAGCAGACTCCATCTTACTCACCACATTCTCAATAATATCTGCTGAAATTAAGTGAATGATTCATTATTTGAGAAAACTCAGGATGTGTCAATTGGGAACTGCATTAATCTGAGTTAGGTCTCAGTCCTAATTTCAATCCTTTCAACCCTCTTACTTTCTGGTTCCCACGTCAACTGCTTGTGGCAAGTGAGGAAAAATAATTTTCCTCTATACATCTAGGTTTTTGGCTAAGACCTCCCAGCACTAAATAAAAAAACAGATTAATAGGAGAAAAACAGAAGTTGAATAATATGTTTACTCTCTCGGATACACAGGAGATACCCAGGAAAACTGAGTAAATCCATGAAATGGGCCAAGTAACCACCTTAAACATTATCCATAGTCAAAAAATGAAAGACGATATTAGGGGGGACTAATTATGGGAGGTTACCAGGAAAGGCACAATCAATATGGATATGGTTGTTATACAGATTTTAGTTACCTTCTTTACTGATAATAGTTTCCGGAGATTTAGAATCATCCTTCTCTTCCTGGTAAAAGGTTAGAGACATCCTTATAAGTGGACATTTCCCTTATAAATGTAAATGTTTCTTATAAGAAGATAACTTCTATTCAGTTTTCCAAGCTCCTCTCATGTCTTCGATTTCTTAAAAATTACCCATTAAAAATAATCAATATAACAAAGACACATATTTCAGGGTATCAGGTTTTGTTCCCTTTCACTCACCAGCTTCCTAAAATTCCAATGCTTGATTCATTTCTCTCAGTTTATTAGCCCTGTGTTAACCCTACTGGGCTTCCCTGGTGGCTCAGACAGTAAAAAAAAAAAAAAAAAAATCTGCCTGCAATGAAGGGGATCCAGGTTCAATCCCTGGGTCAGGAAGATCCCTTGGAGAAGGGAATGGCAACCCACTCCAGGATTCTTGCCTGGAAAATCCCATGGACAGAGGAGCCTGGCGAGCACAGTCCAATTGGCTACAAGCCAATTGCTTTGGGATTTTTGTTGTTATTGTTTTTATTTGATTTGCTTGCTTTTTCCCACCCCTGAATAAAATCTCAGCCAGGATGTACAGATTTTCTAATCAATTTTAGGTAACAGAATATCTCATCTCTTCTAAAGAGCATCCCATCCCATCCAGTGTGAAATCAATTAGGCAAATAGAAGGCTTCTTCCTTCCTCCTGCTCAGGACTGTTGGTGCAGATGAGGCCTGCTGTGGAGGAGGAACTGCAGTTAGCACCTTTCACATCTTCCTGCTCTGCTTCTTCCCTCCTTCCATAAATACTGTCTTGGCCAGTCCATAGCTGGGCTGAGGTAGAGGATGTAGGAAAAAGAAACAAACGGGCAGTAAAAATCTGTCTTGGCAAGTGCATTTGTGACTTGGCATCAGCTACTTCTGTGAAGAACATTTACCCAAAGGTGATTTGCAGTCACATTTGCAGTTTCCACTGAAGACTGCTGCCTTGCCTACCCTCCCCTGACTTCACGATGAAGGTCACAGCTTCCTGGATGTGGCAGTGTCTTTCCCCCAGATATCACCTCATCCCAAATGATGGTTTGAAGCAGAGTTCCTTGTAAGCAGATGATAGGCAGGTTCCCTTTTTAGGGAACACATCTCATAAGTGGGAAATACTAAACTTTATCCCAGCAATAGCAGAAAGACAACTATCTCTCAAAGCATCCCATGGTCCTGTTGTTTTACCAGCTCCCACCAGGCCCTTAACCTTTGACTATATCCCCTAAACTGGAGAGGGCTCTAATCAAACTTTCCAGTTATCTCAAATGCATTTTTTTTTCACTTGGCTTATAACATGCAGAAGCACCTAAGCTTGTGAGTATATTGAAAGTGGTCAACGCCCTGACAACCAGCAACACTCTCTAAAAGGCCTCTTCGTCAAGGTCTCTTAGATCAATATTGACAGCCCTCAAATACTCAAGAATACTGGTGAACTAAGAGTTACAAAGCTAAGTTCACAATCCTTCAGCATGTCTTACATAGGTAAACTACTAATCTATACCACTGTTACCAGCTTCAGAGCTGAAGCTGAAGTGGAACACAAAGAGCCCCAACCGTTAACAATGTTCTGTGTCACTACTGAGATCACTTAACGTCAAAAACTTGGTCTCTGAATCTCAGCTGAGTACTCAGCACAATCCATCCATTCCCTTAACTGCTTTTGCTCATCTGGGTCTTCACTTTCCTTCTATAGTTTTTCCAAAGTTTCTCCTCTTTACTCACTTATTATCATCTTCACTCATGGCAGGGAATCTTGTCTATTTCATCTGGAAAACTTGCACCACCAAGGATAATTCCTCTCAATTGTCCGTTTATGTCAAAACGTACCTAAAACGAACCCATTCATGCCTTTTTCTCCCCAATGTCAGAGAGTGAGGTTTCCAGTCTCACGTCTGAAACCAAACCATCCACTTTTTCAAGTTTCTCTGCTTTCCTCATTTCCTTTATGTCTTCCTGCCATGTCTTTTACATGCCATCTGCTTCGAGGCTGATTCCTCAGACAATGTCTTTTCTCACCCTATACACTTTTCTCTTTTTTTTAATTATACTGGAGTATAATTTATTTACACTATTTTGCTAACTTCTGCTGTAAAGCAAAGTGATATAGTTATATAAATATATATATATTCATTTTATATTCTTTTACATTATGGTTTAACACAAGATATTGAAGGTTCCCTGTGCTATACAACAGGACCTTGTTGTTTTATACACCTTTTTAAAATAATCACATTTGTGTTCATCATGTCAACTACTGTCTCTATATCAATGACCTAAATCCCGATTTTTCACCTATCACCTGGACATCTCACAGACAACTCAAACTCATTGTCCAAAACTCAATCTACTCTCTCTCGAAAACTATGCTCTTTCTCCATGGCTCAGAACCACCAGCCACCTGGTCTCTCAAACAAGAAATGTATGAATCAACCATGACTTCTTCTTCTATCTGAAACACCTAATCATCTTCTAAGAGATTTTTATCTCCCAATATTTTTTTATACCTTTTCCCTTCTAGCCATCTTTACCTCCCCTAAACTAGACCTATATTATTTCTAACCTAGTCAACTACAACAGCCTCCTAACTCATCTACTTGCACTGAAGTTCCATTCTCCCCAGAAGGCAGTGTATTAATCTATTGTTGTAGACCATGTCATGCCAAATGCAGACACTTGAAACAACAAGCACTTATCTCACAGTTTCTGAAGGTTAAGTGCCTGGTGTTGGCTCAGGGTCTCCCCACCGTCACATTCAGAGTCATTTGAAAGCTTAACCAGGACTGGAAGATCCACTTTCTATATGATAATCTCACAGGGCTGCTGGTGGAAAGCCTCAGTGCCTCACCACGTGGGCCTCTCCTGGGACTTCCTAACTGTCCTTACAACAGGGCAGCTCACTTTTCTAGAGCCAGGGAATTTATTACAACTGCAAATCTATCAAATCTAGCACCTTAAGTACTGGAGATCCGAAAGATCTTTCTATAACCCACAGGCTACACTCAAATTTCCCTTACATTGCTTCCAAGACTCTCAAGGATGGAGCCCTAAATGTATCTACAACTTCAGTTCCCATCACTCTTCTTTATATAGTGTCTTCTGAAAATACTAAATCGCTTCTTGTTCCCTAAACATGATGTTGTATTTTGACCCCAAGAGTTTTCTCAGGCTATGATTTCTGCACAAAATTTCCTGCCCTTAACAGATTATATTTATTTGGACCCAATTTACTCATCACCTATTCTAGAAAGCCTTCTTAGAAATATGCCTCCCAACCCCAGGCTCAGGACTCACCTACTTCCCTATTATTATCGTTACAATTACTGTTATTATAATCACTGAGGCATATTTTCTTTATATGAATAGAATGTAAGCTTGTTGAGGGTATCATATTACTTATCTGTGTCCCTTTTAAAATTTTGCTGCTATAATGCTTCCTAAAATCTCATTGTGTATCTCTGTTTTGATGACATAATTCATTCTCAGGGCTTCCCGAAGAACCAAGAGTACAATCCAGGTGGGCTGGCATTTTCTGAAGAGATGAATCATCTTTCCTGGAAAGATACTACCTTCCTCAAGTAGAATTTAAGACCTAGGCCAGCCTCCGCATAGAACCAGAAGTGGTGAGCCATGCTCAGTTACAAGTCTTTAAGCAAAACACCACATTCCTGATTCCAGAATGTTTTTTGTCTCCCTGATTTGGCAGCCTCAAGACAACCAGAAGGTAAAACTCAAGTAATCCTAGGCTGAGAACCAGAAAAATAAATCCAAGTGTAGTGAGAGCTAATACCCTACCAAGTGTCCTAGCAAAGTAGTACTACCAACATATAGAATTGGGCTTAATGTGTCCTGCATGGGCTTGCAAATGGGGTTAGGAATGAAGATGAACTATTATGATCAGTGTTCTGCAACCATTATCCTAAAGAGTTATCCTCTAAATAGAATAATGATTACACTGATTTCTTGTCAAGTTTGGTTTCCCCATCTTCTGGGTAGACACATAAATCTCAAGAAAAAATAAGGAAACCAAGATTCTTCTTGATGAAGGAAACACTATTTATTTCAAATTTTTCCATAGATTGAGATGTTTCAGAATTTTCCCTCTGAAATATACTGAAGGAATAAAAACTCCAAAAATAATGTTTTTTAATGTTGAGATTTAAATTCTCTTTAGTTGAAAAGTGATACTTATTCTGGTAATTATTTTAATTATCAGAAAGATATGAGAGAACAGAAGTAGCAATAAATAAGGTCTTATATAGCAAAAGAAAGATACAACTGCATTAAGTATGGTAGTGTCCCATTAGAAAGGAAAAAACAAACTCTTAAGCCTTAGGCTTTTTTTTTCAAGCTAATGCTCTCAACAGAAGTTATATGGATTTCATCAATATGTTTATATGATTTCAAGCCAAGAAATTCTGTAAAGATTATCAAAGTATTTGATGTAGCTTCTGGCAAGGAATAAAGAACATCTCACAAGGACCTTGAAAAAAATGTTTGTTAGAAGAATTTCTGATTTTATCAAGAAGATTTAGCTTAAAATATGAAGAGGAGAAAAATATCCCAATAAGAGATTGAATAGGATAGAAAACAATATATAATAACATAAACTAACATCAAGGAGGAAATGACCAAGTAACTCTTACCAAAAAAAGTACCAGGATGTGGGGAATGTGAAAAATATATCTTCAGATCAATAAACCAAAGCAGAGAGAATAAATCTAACAAACATAATAATTTTTCTTTTGAAACAGTTATAATCTCATAGGTATATTTTAATTTCAATAGTGTCACTAATGATGAGAATATGCAAATTAAGAGGTATATTAATACTTCATTAGAAAATATTTAAATGGGTAAGAGATCAGTTTCTCTTCTAAGAAAATATAGATAATCACTAACAATCATGGACATAATGGTGGAAAAGTCGCAAAATTTACTGAGTGAACACAGAAGTGTCAGAAATATTATTGTGTGTTGGGCAGAAATGTAGTAATATATTTAGATGAACTGTACAAACAAAGTTTTTTAATAAACCCTTGCACAGAGGTGGGATAAAGTAATGACAAAGAGGTGGTGTTTATCTTTTCATCTGCTGGAAATCTTTTGGTCAAATCAGAGTGTCTAATACAACCATGCCTTGATTTTGGTCACAACAGTGGACTTCAACTGGCATCCTCAGTCTCAGACGGTCCCTAAGCCAATCTTAGTTGGAGAAGATCATATATCTGCTAAAGTCAGTAGCCCACTGTTGACAACCAGCTGAAGCCCTAGGTATCTTGCCTACTTACTAGCCCTGTGCTGTGCTGTGTTAGTCGCTCAGTCATATCTGACTCTTTGAGACCCTATGGATTGTAGCCCATCAGGCTCCTCTGTGGGGATTTTCCAGGCCAGAATACTGGAGTGGGTTGCCATGCCCTCCTCCAGGGGATCTTCCCAACTCAGGGATTGAACCTAAGTCTCTTACATTGCGGGTGGGTTCTTTACCATCTAAGCCACCAGGGAAGTCCATGAATTCTGGAGTGGGTAGCCATTCCCTTTTCCAGGGGATCTAATGACCCAGGAATCGAACCAAGGTCTCCTGCATTACAGGCAGATTTTTTTTTTTTTTTTTTTACCAGCTGAGCTACCAAGGAAGTCCTACAATCCCTGAGTCTTCCCCAACCCTTCTGCATTTTTCTCATTTATATGACTTGACTTACTTTTCACTTAATCACCAAATACCAGTAGAGGGCCCCAAGTGGGACAAGATTCCTGGCTTAAGCACTAACCCAGTGAGCACCTTGACACCTTATACAACTATGTAAGTGGGGAGTTTTGGTCCTAGAACCCTAGATGTCTAGTTGCCAGTCCATGCCCTGCTTAAAACTGAGACACCAATCACATGACACTCCTTGGAATCATCTGGAGATGCTATCCCCCTCACTGGACCAAACCATGCTTTGTAGTATCAGATTTCTCTCTTGGCCCAATGGCCTCTGCTGAGGTCAAGCAAATTTTGTCACCCAGCCTATACAAGACATGTCACTTGCTCCTAATTTGCTCTTTTAGAAGACCACAGAAAAAGAAAATATTTTTCTGAAAGCAAAGGAATCATAAAAGAAAATTGCTAGGATCTTTATCAACACTAACACTGTACTGTTCTATACTTTTAAGTTTGGCTGAAAAGGAAGAACTCACTGGGGAATTGATGCGTGACTCTAGAGAAGGTAAATATGTTAGCTAGCCAGATAAATAAACTCTAATCTAGGAACGACTGTTTCTGAAATTTCAGAGAAATAGCAGAAGACCTTTAGATGGAAAAATGGCTCACTAGGGATGAAAAATCTAAAATTAAATTATGACTGTACAATTTTAAATAAGCTCATAAGAAAAAAAAACTATTGAAATAAATTATTGTTGCTGAGGAGAGAGCTGTCCAAAATAGTCCAGGGGCCTATATTTCCCAAAAAAGGAGGCTGGTAAATCAATTTTAATGTATATAAGAGTATATTTTGAAATAAAATGCTGTATGCAAATATTGCATGCTATGGAAAAAGATTTTTATAAATTAAAAAGACAGGATAGAAATATGAATTGGCCCTCACTAAAGAATACATATGCATAAAAAATGAAGCATGTTAAAATTTNTTTAATGTATATAAGAGTATATTTTGAAATAAAATGCTGTATGCAAATATTGCATGCTATGGAAAAAGATTTTTATAAATTAAAAAGACAGGATAGAAATATGAATTGGCCCTCACTAAAGAATACATATGCATAAAAAATGAAGCATGTTAAAATTTGAATCATTATTATTATCATTTCTGAGGTGGAACTGAAGTTGATTTTTTTTTTAATTCTTCATATTGGTCTCTAGTTTTTAAAATTTCTTCAGTAAAGATTCCTTTTATAAACAGGGGTTTTTTGTACATGAATGTACAAAATGTGGAAAAAGGAGCCCCCAACTACAAATGGAATACAAAAGAATGGTACAAACATTTAAAAAGCAGTGTCAGGAATGCAGAAGCAATAACTCTGGCAATGAATAATGCTAAGGAAAATGAAAAGAATTTTAGAAGCTATGTTTAAAACAAGAAGAAAAGAATGAACTCTAGCCATTTCTCCAAGCAGAGCAGATCATATTAACATTGCTTCTTTTTCTGTGTCAAAGCAAATCTTCACAGCAAAGAACAGCACATGGCTAAGAGACAGGATTCCAGGGTGGTTAAGAATACTGTCAGGATACACCTAACTCTTAAGTGATTTCACATCTCTAAGTGAAGTCCCTCAGTTGTGTCCAACTCTTTGCGACCCCATGGACTGTAGCCTTCCAGGCTCCTCCATCAGTGCGATTTTCCAGGCAAGAATGCTGGGGTGGGTTGTTGTTTTTTTCTCCATCATATCTCCAAGCTCAAGAAATTTTACTGTCTAGAAGGAATTTACAGATATCATCACCACAGCCCAGACATCATTTCAGAAATCACAGCAATTAGGAAAAGTGAGAAAAGTCTGGAAATGGACAAATATATAACCATTTATCCAACAAGGGCATGAAGAGATGTTATCAAAACTATATGTAGTTATCTTAACATTGTTTCAGAAGAGACCTTTAAGGAGATTTTGACCCCTTAGAAGGTAAGTCAGAATATTTGCAGTATAAGGCAAATGTAGTTAAATGTAAAATGTAGTTAGCAGCTTAATAGCCTATCAAAGCTGAAAAGAATATGGTATGATTCCCAAACTCCTTTCTAATTCTGAAATTCCATGGTAAACACCAGTTTTCCTGATGTCACACAGCATTTGGAAGCCTGTTATCACTGTAAGCAAAAGATGGATGAACACAGACTATAATATATCATGTAACCCTTAATTCATTCCCTTTCTAGAGTGATTTGCCATGAGACTCTAATCTCTTGGCTAACCATTTTATATGATCAGAATAACAAATACATAGATGGCAGGCATATAATATCTATAGAGACTACTTTGCAGAAAGATGTTTAATTAATTTGGATTCTCAAAGATTTCGATAATGATATAGCAAAGCTAAAAGAATATACACACATACACATAAATATTCTAATTAAAGAACTGTGCCTTTCTAAAAAATAGGTGTTGGAAAATACAGGATGAAGTAACTTTACTGTTAGTATCTCCCATAGAAGAAGGCCTAGAGATTTTAGCTATCTGCATGGTCAGTAAAAACAAAAGTATGATCCGGTTGGTAGGGGATCACATTGAACTATCCAGAGGAATGGAGGAAAGAGGGGGAAGCGACAGGCAATTAGCCAAGTCCTACTTCACCCACACAGGCAAATGGACACAGCGAACAGCCAGTATATTTAAAAAGAAGATAAATATCTCTGCTGTTTACAATAGACTAGGAAGAAAATAGAATGATGTTGGCTGCCAGTTGCCCACTCCCCATGCCTGCTCTCCCCTCACCCATATCCTTGATCCCTTCCATCAGAAACTGGATCTTCTCTTCTGGTTTTTCATGGTTCATACATTATTAACTCATTAGTCCCAAAACCTACCCAGAGAAGTTCCTATCTGTTTATTCAAGTGACTTATTTTGCCGAGGAAGACAAAGTTACCCAAAAATAAGAATCAAACTCTTTTGGTGGTTAGACCAGGTTAACTAGTACAGACATCTTTATCTCTATAATTTATTTACTCAAAGCCACACATTTAAAACAAAATATATTCAATGGGAACTTTCTTTCTGTTACATGGTAAGATAATCACAGGTTCAGATGTTCACAGGATAGGATAATTACAAGATAGTATTTTTTTTTAATTAAAAAAATCAAAAATAGACTTTCTAATGGAAAATGAACTTGCAGAGCAAGGAAGGCAGGGGTTCCCCAGTCCTGACTGCTCAGCTAGTATTCTCAACAGATCTGCTTGCTACACTTAGGGCTTCCCAGGTATTGCAATGGTAAAGAATCCGCCTGCCAATACAAAAGACACAGGAGACACGGGTTAGATCCCTGGGTAGGGAAGATCCCCTAGAGGAGGGCATGGCAACCCACTCCAGTATTCTTGCCTAAGAAATCCCATGGATAGAGGAGTCTGTGGGCTATAGTCCACGGAGCTGCAAAAAGCCATACATGACTTAGCAACTGAGCAAGCACATTTTGAAAGGTATATGAGGTTCCAGAAATAAATCATCATGATGACCAAGCACACTGGAACCAAAAAGCATGAGGATTGCTGAAGAAGCTACAGTCCTTTTGGAAGAAAAGATTTAGGAGGAATATCATAATTGGCATAACACATTTTAAGACTCATGTGTATTTGCTATTATCTTTACTCAGAAGATCTCCAAAAGGATGAATAGTATTAATAAACAAAACATATGGGAAAGTTGTAAAGAACAATCTTCAGACAATATGGTCTACTTGAATAATTATAAACTATAAATCTCCAAGATTTAGTCCTAAAAGTATAAGCTGATGGATAAGACAACTAAGAGAACAGGCTAGGCTCCATTCTCCTAAATTTCACCTTCCCCTAAAAGTTCTTTTCTACTTCTTTTCAGCTGCCTCCACTATGAAAGCTTCAGGTGGCCTTTTCCCAATTTAATACATCCTACTTTAAGTCACAGTATCGAATGAAGTCCTTTTTCCTTAGTATAATTTAGACAGATTAAAGCTTTTAATAAGACGTTGTTAAATACTAAATGGTTGCAGAGGAAGAATGGCCACAGAGAGTATAAGATTCAAAGATCTGTATAATTAAGAAGCCCGGGGTGCTGGGCTCACGCAGCTGGCCTGTTCTCAGAGCTCCCTGAACCCTGCCACTAGACATGCTCTGAGGAGTTAGCTACACCTGGACCACCACAGACAAACAAGGTCTTACGTCTCTCTCTTTGACCTCTCATAACTTCTAAGTCCTGGCCTGCCTCTATGTCGTGGGCACTAATGTACCACTGCCTTGGGCAGCCCAGAGAAACAAAACACTCTCTCCTCTCTACCCAATAAGTCCTTTTTCCTTAGTATAATTTAGACAGATTAAAGCTTTTAATAAGACGTTGTTAAATACTAAATGGTTGCAGAGGAAGAATGGCCACAGAGAGTATAAGATTCAAAGATCTGTATAATTAAGAAGCCCGGGGTGCTGGGCTCACACAGCTGGCCTGTTCTCAGAGCTCCCTGAACCCTGCCACTAGACATGCTCTGAGGAGTTAGCTACACCTGGACCACCACAGACAAACAAGGTCTTATGTCTCTCTCTTTGACCTCTCATAACTTCTAAGTCCTGGCCTGCCTCTATGTCGTGGGCACTAATGTACCACTGCCTTGGGCAGCCCAGAGAAACAAAACACTCTCTCCTCTCTACCCAAAGTCTTTCTTCCCATTTTCCAGTGCAATGCACAATGTAGGTCCGATATTCAATGATGTCTTTGGGCAGCAAAATTAGCATAGCAGCAGTATAGCAGGAAGAGCACGCCCACACAACAAACAGGCTGTGCTCTCCTCACAGTATCTTCATCAGTTAGAGCTGTGACAAACTCATACAGCAAGCTCTCCTTTATAGAAAGCTTTTCAACACAAGTTATAGGCCCCACAATTCATTATATCAAGGGGAATCTCCACACTGGCCAAGAGGATCAGCCATGTAGATTAATTCTAATATTCCTAAGATACTCTATCTCATTTGCATTTCCTTTTTCTCTGGATATTTCATACCATGTCACATTCAGTTCAGTTCAGTTGCTCAGTCATGTCCGACTCTGCGACCCCATGAACCGCAGCACGCCAGGCCCCCCTGTCCATCACCAACTCCCGGAGTTCACCCAAACCCATGTCCATCGAATCAGTGATGCCATCCAACCACCTCATCCTCTGTTGTCCCCTTCTCCCCCCGCCCTCAATTAATGGAATTCAATAGAAAGAATATAACATTAATGTGTCCTACCATCAATTAGTAATGAACATGCTCTTTTTTAAATGTGTCTATATTATTTATGAATGGCTCCATTTTTATTTTAGGGAAGTTTTTGGTGGCCAGGGGAGTAGGGAGGGGTCGGGAATTCATGCCAACAGCAGCTGGCAAGCGTGAATGAATGGAGCAATGGCCCAACATTTAACATATGCCTGAAGAAATGTTATAAATTCTCTGGCAGACATTTGAATTCTGGACTAATATCTTACCTCTGAGGTTTCCTGATTTGAACCCTATCTTCTCTTTACATTTTTCTATCTCCACGATTTCAACAAGCATAGACACACTGACAAAGGCGAACTAAATGTAGAACTATCCATGCAATTCAAAGAACAAATAACCCATTTGAAAGCATAAACTTAACTTTGTTTCCTAAGAAAGTGTTCCTATGCTAAGTAGGTGGTGTGTAACATTCACAGGTAACAGCAAAGCAAGCCACATAGATCAGTGACACTGCCTCAAGTTGACAGTACCCACCAACGAGCTCACAGCTTCAGTGGTTAGTTTATTAATTCTAACCCAGAAGTCCAGTATCTTTGAAAGAAAAACAACTTGAGGAATTTTTAATAACCAGAACTGGCTAGTTAAGCAGTTTTCACACTTAACTAGAGCATTTGCAGAGCACAGAGTATAACATCAATATATAGATACTTAGATACACATATACATATCTTTGTAGACATATACATATTTCCCTGGTGGCTCAAAGGTTAAAGCATCTGTCTGCAATGCGGGAGACCTGGGTTCAATCTCTGGGTTGGGAAGATCCCCTGGGGAAGGAAATGGCAACCCACTCCAGCACTCTTGCCTGGAGAATCCCATGGATGGAGGAGCCTGGTGGGCTACAGTCCATGGGGTTGCAAAGAGTCAGACATGACTGAGTGACTTCACTTCACTTCACATATATAAATGATATCTACCTATATATGTATAGATATCTCATATACATCAGGACCTGGTGTCACAAAAAAGCAAAAATATAACAGAACTATAGATTGCATTTGCATTTTATATGAAAGCCATTACAAAATTAAATAGTCCACAGCTTGTAGCAGTTGCAAGCCTATGTACTAAATGCTGTTGCTGTTTTAGTCACTGAGTCATGTCCAACTCTTTGTAACCCCAAGGACTGCAGCCAGCCAGGCTCCTCTGTAGGATTTTCAAGGCAAGAATACTGGAGTGGGTTGCCATTTCCTCCTCCAGGGAATCTTTCAGACCCAGGGATCAAACTCATTTCTCCTGCTTGGCAGGCAGATTCTTTACCATTGAGACACCTGCGAAGCCCCTATGTACCCAATAAGATAAAATAAATTACAAAGAAAAGTAATGACCACTGGATTCAAGTTAGTGCATACTTAAGAGAAACTCTGCTTATTCTTTTTTGCTTTGGATTCTGCTTTAGTTTATATTTCCATGAGCTTTTGTTTCGGGAGGATTGTGGTGGAGCAGTGATGAGGAAGAGGAAGTCAAACATACACTGTCATGAAGTAGAACATCACACAGCACATCCAGAAACTGAACTGAGTTCAATTTTCACCTGAAAAGAGGTGAATTCTTTATTCTCTGACTACATTTTTGGTCACTCATCAAGTATTCTTTATCATTCATTCAACCACTGTTGACTGACTTCTTGCAATGTGCCAGAGAATGAGATGGTTCCAAGGAACCTCTCCTTCTCTCAAAATACCTAGAGAAAGAGAAAGAGGACAGTTATGTAAAAAATGAGGCTCCAGCGTGATAAGAACTACAGTAGACGTGAGTGAGATTACAGCATAGAGACCCAGCTAAGACTGGAGTCAGTGTCATGAAGGCTTCGTGGAGGATGTGACTACTAAGCTTCTTTTTGAAGCCTGAGTTGGCCAAAAAGAGAAAGAAAGTCGATATTCCAGGTGGATGAGGAGCTAGTGAGCCAAAGAGCAGAGGGTACAATTCAATAGGAAGAGGACCTTGGTCTGAAGCAGAGTCAAACAAGAGATGAAGTGGAGGAAAAGTGTTTGTTTGTACTTCCCGTGCTGAGTGGTTTAATTCTTATCCAGAAAGCATCAACATATTAAAGGAGGTGGCATTTTCAGATTTGCATTTAAAAAACCATTCTGGGTAGCGTTTAGAAAAATGGATCATAAGGAGGCAAGCCTGATGTCAGGGAGACTCTGGAGTTATTTGGAGAAATGATGGGGCTTGAACTGATGATGGCCATGGAGACTTATGACAGCCAAGAGACTGAAGAAATATTCTTGTACTGTAAAGGAACTTTAATGACCAGGCAACCAGAGATTGGTAGGGAGAGGAGAAGAAGGGGTCAATGACCCGAGTGCCTGTATGGTCTTGCCATCTCATTGACTGAGCTGGAAAGTATAGGAAGAAATGGTGATCTGGAGAAGGGAAAGCTAACAAATTTGCTTTGAGATATGTTGACATCACAGTGCCCAAGGAACACACAAATGAAGATGGATGCCAGGGAATTATACAAACCAATTGGAAGCTTAAAAGAAACGTCTACTGATTTGGGAACATCAGCCCACAGGGTATCACTGATTGCATGAAGTCTTCAATAGGTGTTGTGTGAGAGGTAGGTGGCCGGAGACTGAACACAGAGGACATAACTTCTTGCCTAAGAGAAGCCCAAAGAGATGGGAAGACAGCCAGGAGACATGATGTCACTGACACCAAAGGAGAGGGGATTGTGCAAAGGACCTGCTTGGTGCAGGCATGGTACCAGAGACTGTAGTGACTCACCTAAGTAAAAGTCTCCACTTTGAAGGAGGTCAAAAAGAGAGCATACACATATTAAATCGTAACACAGGTTAGAAAGTGACAGATACCGTTTAAAAAAAAAAAATTCAGGTTAGTGCTCAGGAGCTCAGAGGAGGGAGCAGCCATTTCCATTTCAAACACAGAAGTGACACAGCAGTGGCTGTTGTATGTAACACATGGTCATCGTTTTTTATGGTATTTTTTTAGTTTATATGGTATTTTTCAGATCTTTACTAACCACTCTTTTTTTTTTTCAGAAATCTTCCTTATCATAGCTGAAAGTAATTTCTCCCTCCTTTGAAGACCTAAATACTGCATCTAAATTATATGTACCACATCCTCTTTGCTATGGATTTGCTGTTTTCTTATCTCTTTTACCAGATCATAAAGCTCTCTGTGGTCCCAAACTGTATCTTACTTTCCTTGAGACCACTCTCCCCTTCCCCAGGGCCTGGACCAGCCCCCCACAGGATGACAGTCTTGCTCTTCGAGTCACTCGGCTGGATTCAAAACTATGATGTCTTTGGGCAGCAAAATTAGCATAGCAGCAGTATAGCAGGAAGAGCACGCCCACACAACAAACAGGCTGTGCTCTCCTCACAGTATCTTCATCAGTTAGAGCTGTGACAAACTCATACAGCAAGCTCTCCTTTATAGAAAGCTTTTCAACACAAGTTATAGGCCCCACAATTCATTATATCAAGGGGAATCTCCACACTGGCCAAGAGGATCAGCCATGTAGATTAATTCTAATATTCCTAAGATACTCTATCTCATTTGCATTTCCTTTTTCTCTGGATATTTCATACCATGTCACATTCAGTTCAGTTCAGTTGCTCAGTCATGTCCGACTCTGCGACCCCATGAACCGCAGCACGCCAGGCCCCCCTGTCCATCACCAACTCCCGGAGTTCACCCAAACCCATGTCCATCGAATCAGTGATGCCATCCAACCACCTCATCCTCTGTTGTCCCCTTCTCCCCCCGCCCTCAATTAATGGAATTCAATAGAAAGAATATGACATTAATGTGTCCTACCATCAATTAGTAATGAACATGCTCTTTTTTAAATGTGTCTATATTATTTATGAATGGCTCCATTTTTATTTTAGGGAAGTTTTTGGTGGCCAGGGGAGTAGGGAGGGGTCGGGAATTCATGCCAACAGCAGCTGGCAAGCGTGAATGAATGGAGCAATGGCCCAACATTTAACATATGCCTGAAGAAATGTTATAAATTCTCTGGCAGACATTTGAATTCTGGACTAATATCTTACCTCTGAGGTTTCCTGATTTGAACCCTATCTTCTCTTTACATTTTTCTATCTCCACGATTTCAACAAGCATAGACACACTGACAAAGGCGAACTAAATGTAGAACTATCCATGCAATTCAAAGAACAAATAACCCATTTGAAAGCATAAACTTAACTTTGTTTCCTAAAAAGTGTTCCTATGCTAAGTAGGTGGTGTGTAACATTCACAGGTAACAGCAAAGCAAGCCACATAGATCAGTGACACTGCCTCAAGTTGACAGTACCCACCAACGAGCTCACAGCTTCAGTGGTTAGTTTATGAATTCTAACCCAGAAGTCCAGTATCTTTGAAAGAAAAACAACTTGAGGAATTTTTAATAACCAGAACTGGCTAGTTAAGCAGTTTTCACACTTAACTAGAGCATTTGCAGAGCACAGAGTATAACATCAATATATAGATACTTAGATACACATATACATATCTTTGTAGACATATACATATTTCCCTGGTGGCTCAAAGGTTAAAGCATCTGTCTGCAATGCGGGAGACCTGGGTTCAATCTCTGGGTTGGGAAGATCCCCTGGGGAAGGAAATGGCAACCCACTCCAGCACTCTTGCCTGGAGAATCCCATGGATGGAGGAGCCTGGTGGGCTACAGTCCATGGGGTTGCAAAGAGTCAGACATGACTGAGTGACTTCACTTCACTTCACATATATAAATGATATCTACCTATATATGTATAGATATCTCATATACATCAGGACCTGGTGTCACAAAAAAGCAAAAATATAACAGAACTATAGATTGCATTTGCATTTTATATGAAAGCCATTACAAAATTAAATAGTCCACAGCTTGTAGCAGTTGCAAGCCTATGTACTAAATGCTGTTGCTGTTTTAGTCACTGAGTCATGTCCAACTCTTTGTAACCCCAAGGACTGCAGCCAGCCAGGCTCCTCTGTAGGATTTTCAAGGCAAGAATACTGGAGTGGGTTGCCATTTCCTCCTCCAGGGAATCTTTCAGACCCAGGGATCAAACTCATTTCTCCTGCTTGGCAGGCAGATTCTTTACCATTGAGACACCTGCGAAGCCCCTATGTACCCAATAAGATAAAATAAATTACAAAGAAAAGTAATGACCACTGGATTCAAGTTAGTGCATACTTAAGAGAAACTCTGCTTATTCTTTTTTGCTTTGGATTCTGCTTTAGTTTATATTTCCATGAGCTTTTGTTTCGGGAGGATTGTGGTGGAGCAGTGATGAGGAAGAGGAAGTCAAACATACACTGTCATGAAGTAGAACATCACACAGCACATCCAGAAACTGAACTGAGTTCAATTTTCACCTGAAAAGAGGTGAATTCTTTATTCTCTGACTACATTTTTGGTCACTCATCAAGTATTCTTTATCATTCATTCAACCACTGTTGACTGACTTCTTGCAATGTGCCAGAGAATGAGATGGTTCCAAGGAACCTCTCCTTCTCTCAAAATACCTAGAGAAAGAGAAAGAGGACAGTTATGTAAAAAATGAGGCTCCAGCGTGATAAGAACTACAGTAGACGTGAGTGAGATTACAGCATAGAGACCCAGCTAAGACTGGAGTCAGTGTCATGAAGGCTTCGTGGAGGATGTGACTACTAAGCTTCTTTTTGAAGCCTGAGTTGGCCAAAAAGAGAAAGAAAGTCGATATTCCAGGTGGATGAGGAGCTAGTGAGCCAAAGAGCAGAGGGTACAATTCAATAGGAAGAGGACCTTGGTCTGAAGCAGAGTCAAACAAGAGATGAAGTGGAGGAAAAGTGTTTGTTTGTACTTCCCGTGCTGAGTGGTTTAATTCTTATCCAGAAAGCATCAACATATTAAAGGAGGTGGCATTTTCAGATTTGCATTTTAAAAACCATTCTGGGTAGCGTTTAGAAAAATGGATCATAAGGAGGCAAGCCTGATGTCAGGGAGACTCTGGAGTTATTTGGAGAAATGATGGGGCTTGAACTGATGATGGCCATGGAGACTTATGACAGCCAAGAGACTGAAGAAATATTCTTGTACTGTAAAGGAACTTTAATGACCAGGCAACCAGAGATTGGTAGGGAGAGGAGAAGAAGGGGTCAATGACCCGAGTGCCTGTATGGTCTTGCCATCTCATTGACTGAGCTGGAAAGTATAGGAAGAAATGGTGATCTGGAGAAGGGAAAGCTAACAAATTTGCTTTGAGATATGTTGACATCACAGTGCCCAAGGAACACACAAATGAAGATGGATGCCAGGGAATTATACAAACCAATTGGAAGCTTAAAAGAAACGTCTACTGATTTGGGAACATCAGCCCACAGGGTATCACTGATTGCATGAAGTCTTCAATAGGTGTTGTGTGAGAGGTAGGTGGCCGGAGACTGAACACAGAGGACATAACTTCTTGCCTAAGAGAAGCCCAAAGAGATGGGAAGACAGCCAGGAGACATGATGTCACTGACACCAAAGGAGAGGGGACTGTGCAAAGGACCTGCTTGGTGCAGGCATGGTACCAGAGACTGTAGTGACTCACCTAAGTAAAAGTCTCCACTTTGAAGGAGGTCAAAAAGAGAGCATACACATATTAAATCGTAACACAGGTTAGAAAGTGACAGATACCGTTTAAAAAAAAAAAATTCAGGTTAGTGCTCAGGAGCTCAGAGGAGGGAGCAGCCATTTCCATTTCAAACACAGAAGTGACACAGCAGTGGCTGTTGTATGTAACACATGGTCATCGTTTTTTATGGTATTTTTTTAGTTTATATGGTATTTTTCAGATCTTTACTAACCACTCTTTTTTTTTTTCAGAAATCTTCCTTATCATAGCTGAAAGTAATTTCTCCCTCCTTTGAAGACCTAAATACTGCATCTAAATTATATGTACCACATCCTCTTTGCTATGGATTTGCTGTTTTCTTATCTCTTTTACCAGATCATAAAGCTCTCTGTGGTCCCAAACTGTATCTTACTTTCCTTGAGACCACTCTCCCCTTCCCCAGGGCCTGGACCAGCCCCCCACAGGATGACAGTCTTGCTCTTCGAGTCACTCGGCTGGATTCAAAACCCATCCCAGCCACGTGTTCAGCTGTTAGCTTCTTGACAATTCACAAATGATTAATGCCCACTAAGGCATCGTTTTCTCAACTATAAGTAGAAATAAAGTATTCCATGAAGGGCTATTGTGAGCATTAAGTATAACGATGTTTCTAAAACTACTCAGGAAATTATTTGGCACACAGTAAATATCCAGTAATGGTTTATTTCAATGTATGGTATGTAACAAATAAATGCTTACAGAATTAACGAATACCTGAGTGAACGATCATGGCAACCAGTTTCCATTTCTGATAGATTTCTGATTCTTTTTAATTCTTGAAATGTTCACAACCTATTATAGCTAGGCCTTCTCTACATCCAGAATATCCTTTTCCATCAAAATTTTGCTTAAGATATCTAGAACTTTGGCCTCCAGCTACCCTCCTTCTCCTCAGCAGTATCAGAAATATACTGTGCAGCGGACTGATTTTGTTTAGCAAAATTGCTCACTAGTATGAAAACAGAAACTATGGTGTTAGTGCGCAACCTCATCAGAGTCAACTATGAATAATACTCTATTCTTCAAGAATTTGAGTTCTTTTTGATGTTGCTTATTACTTGTCTTCCTGTGCAAAAGACCTAAGCCGGGCACCTCTGCTTTACAATGTTGTGTCCGTTTCTGCTATACAACAGAACAGATCAGCGCTGTGTCTACATATACGCTTCTTCTTGAACATCCCTCCCTATTCCCAGTCCCATCTTTCTGCTGCTAAGTCGCTTCAGTTGTGCCTGACTCTGTGTGACCCCATAGACGGCAGCCCACCAGGCTCCCCCATCCCTGGGGTTCTCCAGGCAAGAACACTGGAGTGGGTCTCCATTTCCTTCTCCAGTGCATGAAAGTGAAAAGTGAAAGTGAAGTCGCTCAGTCGTGTCTGACTGCTAGCGACCCATGGACTGCAGCCCACCAGGCTCCCCCATCCATGGGATTTTCCAGGCAAGAGTACGGGAGTGGGGTGCCATCCTTCTAGGTCATCACAAAGTACCGAACTAAGCTTTGGGTGCCGTACAGCAGCTTCCCACTAGCTATCTACTTTACACATGGTAGTGTATATATTAGTCATCTCTAGCCTCAGTTTTCTCATCTGTTAAATGGCAATAACCTACATCAGAGAGGTGCTATGAGGATTAACCAAGCACATGTTTACAGCACTTGGCACAAAGTAAACATAACATAGATGTTACCATTTATTTCCTATGTGTTTATGCAGACTTGGCTACTCAGTGTTTTCTATTCATGTTACAGATAGGTTCAATCTCTCATTATTCTAAATACCTCAATTGGCTTCTTCCCGCAGCATGTTTTCTAGCCTCAATTAATATACTGCAGAAAACAAAATAGAAAGTGGTTTAAGGTTTACTGAATGATCTGAAGATTTCTCCAAGTACCAATTAAAGCAGCAAAGACAGTTGGTATGACACATTGTTTCCTCAAAAGCGTTCTTAAATAAAGCTTGGAGAACATAATAAACATGTTTTTCTTGTTTTCTTGGTGTTAGTTCATATTACCAGTAAAGATTATAGAGCTCACTTTTTAATCAGAAAATAAGACTATGGAGATAAAGCATCATCGGTCAGAAAAAAAAAGGCAGAGCACACCCTGGTGTCCTTTTGAGAGCCCCAAACAAGCCTTGCTGTTCTCAGCCCTCACCCTTCCTTCTGTCTGTGTCAGATAGATCTAGATACACAACCTACTGTGTCACCTGGGCTAGTTAATTATCCTCTCTAAGTCTCAGTTTCTTTATCTATGAAATTGAGAACAACTACTTCAAAGACTGCTGTGAGGATTAAATGAGAGAATACAGTTAAATCCCTGAGCACCATACCTGGCAAATAATGAACGCTTAATATACATCGCTTAAAAATAATAACTCTCAGTTTGAACAAAGAACAAGATAGATTAGCTATACCAGACTAACTCTCATACTATAAACAATTAAAATTCTGGACATAATATAAAGACACGACAGATTGCAGTCCCTGAGGAGCAACTAAAGCAAGAAGCACCGTGAGAGGCCCTAAAGCTAAAGAAAGGCTGTGCTTCCTGTGGCTGTTTTCCCTGGAGACTCTTACAGGCTGCAGGGGCAGGCGATAAAGAGGAGGGGAAGAAGGGACCTCACTTCACGGAAGAGACCAAAGTTAGACTGCAAGGCTGCCAGGGAAGCTGGAGGTTAAGGGGCAAAATCCAAGAAGGAAGAGAGTCCCGGAGGAGGGCCCAAAATGTGGCTACAAATTCTCTCTAGTGGTACACAGGGAGGAACTCCAAGAAACCCAACCTAAAGCAACAGTTGGGGCAAGAGGGAGAGCAGATATTCTAGAAACATCTTGTGCTGGAAGAACAGAAATTAGTCTGTTTAAGTGCCTCCAAATTGGAGAGGCAGGGTTCAGTTCAGTTCAGTCACTCAGTCGTGTCCGACTCTTTGCAACCCCATGAATCACAGCACGCCAGGCCTCCCTGTCCATCACCATCTCCCGGAGTTCACTCAGACTCACGTCCATCGAGTCCATGATGTCATCCAGCCATAAAATTTGCCTTGTTGAACCCTTAAAGCCTTCCCTAAAAGTAGGGCAAAGTCAGGCATCTAAGAGACTGACCCAAAAGCAGTACATTTGACTGGCCAAAGAAAACTTGATGCTTAACTCAATGTCTATGAAGTTCCGTGTTCATCCAAAATCAAGGCTTGCTAAAAACAGAAGAAAACCACCAGAAGCCAAAAGAAACATAAAAGAATTGAAATAGATGTCCAGGTGTTTCAGATATTAAAGCTATCTGAAAGGGATTTTAAAATAGTCATACTTAATATATTAATAATAAATAAAGAGGCGGATGGAAAATTTCAGCAGAAATCTAAAATCCCTAAGGCTCAAGCTGAAATTTCACAACTGAAGATATAAAAATTGAAATCAAGAATTTAACTGATGGGTTCAATAACAGATTAGAAATAGCAGAGTAGATAATTTAGTGAACTAAATACATGACAAGAAAAAGTGCTCAAATTAACACCTATAAAATAAAAAAGGATAGAAAACATAAGGAAAAATAAGAATAACAAAGGATTCAATGAAAAGGTCTGGCATACATGTCATCTGAGTATTTGAAGTAGAAGAGACAGAATAATAAAACTTAGATATCTGAAAAATATTCCACAGGAATTTTCCAAAATTAATGTAAAGTGTCTAACTGTACATTTAAGATTCAAAAACTGTACAAGCACTAGGTAGGACAAATGTGAATAAGGCCATACTTAGGCACATTGTAGTTAACACTATTAAAAATTAAGGCAATAGGAACATGAAAAAAGTATAAGACAAAAACTAACACTGACATCTGACTCTTCAACAGAAAAATGCAGAAATAAGACAACAATGGACTGACATTTAAAATGCTGAAAAAAATATACTGCCTAGAATTCTGCACCTCTCAAAATCATTTTCAAAAAATGAAGACAAAATAAAACTATTTTTAGAAAATTAAAAACTGAAAGGTATTTTGCAAGCAGATCTGCATTACAAAATACTGACAGGACTTTTGAGACTAAAGGAAAATGATCTCAGAGAAGCATATAACTTCAGGAGGCAGTGCAAAAAAAAAGGATTTATTTATGGGTAAAAAAAAAATAGTGCATATTGACTATTAAAACAAAAATATATACAATTCACACTTGAACAACAAGGTTTGAACTGTTGAAGTGCACTTATTAGTAGATATTTTTCAATAAATACATAACTACAATACTATGCGATTAGGTGTTGGTTAATATTTCAGAGAAGTAGATATGGAGGGCAGAGCATAAAGTTATACCTGGATTTTTCATGCATAGGGGGTTGGCACCCCTAACCCACAAGTTGTTCAAGGGTCGACTGTATATTTTGTCATTTTGAGGAACTGACAAAATATAGATGTAACATGTTCAAGTAGTAGTAAAAGTATACTGTAATCAGAAATGTAAACACTCAAAAGACTACTAAAAGAATGTAAAATCTTAAAGGAATTATAAAATGGATCAATTATGAAGAATGATAAATTGATGAATATAAATGAAGCCAAACAAGGAGGGAGAAAAGGACCAATAGTACAAATAGTGTGGAAAACAAAACAGTCCACTTACAGGAGCCAAGTTAGTGGTTAGTTAATGTAATGGACTCAACTTTTTAACTAAAATACAAAATTTGTCACACTAAATAAAAAGCAAAATGGAGGCATACGCTCTTTATAAAAGAAACTTGAAATGCATGGACATATTTTAAAGTAAAAGCACAAAAGTATGAAAATAATATACCACGTAAATATTAAACAAAAGAAAAATGTATGGCTATATTAATATTGGACACAGATCTTAACTAGAATAATAAGATATAAAGATGTACTTTTCAATGTAATAAAAGGGTCAAGTCTACAGGAAACTATAAAGTCATAAATTTATAAATACACAACAGCATAAATTTCAAAGCACACAAGGCAAACGCTAACTAAACTAAAGAACATACAAATCCACAATCATAGAGGCAACTTCAATACGTTATTTCAGTAACTAATAAGAAAGCAGACAAAGAAATCAATTCAACATAGAAAAGTTTAGAACATTATTAACTAACTTGACCTAATTTGGTTTATAGAACACTACACCCAACAACTGTAGAATGAATATACATACACATATTTATATATACATATATGTGTGTGTATAAATACATGTATGATATATACTATATATAATAACTTAAAGATAGATTTTTTTAGTTAAAATGAGGATCTTGTCTTTATGTTCACAAAGTGTTAAGAAATAGAAAGTTATAAGTCAGTCTTTCCAAGAATTTGGTGTCCCAAGATATATTGTTGAACTAATTCTGTTTGTATTTATTCAAAACCTTGAATTCTTAGAATTTAATTCTGAATCAGCTCTATTATCTTCATCACAACAGGCATACATTTCAGCTACAATATACAGAAAGTTACCACTAAGCTTCTGAGATTTTAAAAAAAAGAGGTGGGAGGAGAGCCAATAAATAGATAATTCATTTATTCTAAAATTAGTCCCATTTCAGCCAAATGCCATCCTATTATAAGACTGAATGCACTAATGAAACATAGCAGAAAAATTACAAATAGTAAGAGCCCAGGGATAAATTTATAATGGAAAAAGGAAGGTTATTTATTCTTTTTTCCTCAGGAAAGTTGTTGCTTGCCACATAACTTTGACTTTGAAAGTTTTGGAGCAAAATAATTCTTCTGGGGTACCATAAAGTTAATATTTTACACTTATTTAGATAGAAAGTTTCTGACAAATATTTTTGCATTGTACAAATAAAATCCGAAGAAGTTATAAGATACTAGCCAAAAAGAGTCAATGAATAGTGACAAGATATAACTTTTGAAATAAAAAGCTTTTGATTTGTAAAAAGTAGCAGTGAAAATTCACCCACAAAGAGGTCTTCAGATGGGTCTTACAATAGATATTAGAAAATCTGAAACAAACTTATTTAGCTTTTTCTAAGAAATCTATCACTAACCTATCTATTAGTTGTCTTTAAATAAAAGCCATTTTTGCTCATAAATAATTTTTTAAACATCTTCTCAGACTTATACCTTGCAAATTCATCATACATTCATTTAAAAATTATCCATGAAGTATATTCCATGTTCTAGGATTAGGCTAGGTGCTGTAGTTAAAAATAGTGAGTCAGAAGGACTTTATTATGAGTAAAGTGAATAAAAATGACAGTAAATTATGGAAGTACATCACAGGAAAACCAGTTTGTGAAACATAAGCTAACAACAGCAGGCAAGATGGAGGGTCACAGGAGCCCTCACTAGTGCGTTAACGTTTGAAGGAACAAAGTGGAGAACGTCCCAGGCAGAGGATCAGGCCTCACTGGAGTCAGGAAAGAAACTAGAGAGGCAAGAGAATTCCCTGGAGCTATGGAGGTCCAGTGGTTAGGACTCGGAGCTCTCACTGCAAGGGTCCAGTTTCAGTCCCTGGCTGGGGAACTAAGATGCCACAAGGCACTGCCAAAAAAAAAAAAAAATTAGAGAGTCAAGGAACTGAAAGAAAGTCCATGGGACATGGAGTGAGGGGAAGAGCAGACTCAAGTGAGTCATCACTTGGAAAACTAAAGTAGACAGATTCAAAATATAGATTCTGTGGGTAAACTCACCATTCTTGCTGATTTACTATAAACAGGGGGTGAGGGACAGGCAGAAAACAAGGACAAACTCATAATTGTTTGCCTTGGGCAACCAGGTAGATAGTGGCACCACGTACTGGCATAGGAAGGCTGGATGTTAGGAAAGGACAACTTTGCAGAGTGGGGATCAAGAGCCTTACAGTGAACAAAAACAATTTTCCTGAAAAATATTGCACTTAAGAACAGGAAGGCTTGTGTGAGCAGCTTAAAGAGTGGAATTTGCATATATCAAAGGAGAAGTCATTCTGAGGATTTCAGAAGACTTGTCCCTGTTCCTTCCCCTAGAGGTATACTCTGCCCTTTTGTGAAACACAGAAGCTTCGGTCGAATACTTCAACATTTTGAAAGAATTAGGAAATGGTGTTAAACTCTTCCAGGAATAGAATCCACCTTGGGGCTTCCTTAATGGCTCATACAGTCAAGAATACACCTGCAATGCAGGAGACTTGGGTTTGATCCCTGGGTCGGGAAGATCCCCTGGAAAAAGGAATGGCAACCCACTCCAGTATTCTTGCCTGGAGTAATCCCATGGACAGAGGAGCCTGGCAGGCTACAGTCCATGGAGTCACAAAGAGTTGGGCATGACTGAGTGACTAACACTTTCACACTTCACTCTAGAGAAGAGATTAAACACTAAGGAAAAGGATGAAAACAAGGCTGTAAGAACATACCTGAAATATCTGTACCGTATTTATTTAAATGTATAAAGTATGTGGGCAGGATACATTCATTCAAACAACTATATCTGTAAGTCCACTTTATTTGCATACCAGCAGTATTTTAAAGGGGATTTTCTTCTTTCTTTATGACAAAAGGGAAAAACTGCCTTCTATGAAATTCTAAGATTTTGAAGTTATTACAAAGATGAAACTTCTCAGGGGAGGCAGTTTTGACCTGCCATGATTCCCTGCAGTATTCCCATAATATTAGATGATTACTGCCTTTTCTTGTCCTTAAAACCCCAAGTATTTTACTATTCTCATTTCTTTTCCCATCTGAGAGCTCTGAAACTAAAGCTGGGAAAGGAATGAACATCAAAAAAAAAAAAAAAAAATCCTTCATTCTCAAAAATTGATCAGCTAAAGGTAAGGAAGAAAGTAAAATGCTAAGTCAAAAACCATCCTAACATGTAAGTCGCCTTTCTTAAGTGCAAAAATTCCTGCCATTTTCCTGGATTATGTGTATATTTTAAATAGTGTTTCATGCTGGGGTTTATTATGTAGGGTTTGTTTGTTTCTATATCCATTTTGCCAAGTTTCTTAATGTGTAATTTTCATGAATCTAAGTAGCATTTATTTATATCTTCTACTATAATAAACTACTGATTCATATACTGTTAACTATTATATTGAGTGTGTATACTATAGACTGGAACACTGTTCAACAGTATTTCATATACTGTTTTCTTTCTTATAGCTACCCAATGAAGTAGGCATTATCATTAATCATTCCACTTTATAGACACAGATAAACAGCTGTTAAATCACTTGATCAAGATTAAATTATGCATCTAATAAACAGCTAGTTCCTCACTCACCATACTTACTGCTGTTCAATTAGACTTTGGACATAATGTATTTAGAACACTGAATATATTTTTAACATCGGCCTACGAAAAAGATAGTAAGATGAATCTATTACGTGAATCATTATTCTAAATCATATGTGGCCAAATTGAATTGTCTTTTTTATGTTCTACTGATTAAGATCCTAAAGCATTCTCCCAATTGAGAAAAGGTTCTCTCAACCATATATATGGTATATATATTCATCAAATTATTGAGAACACACAATGTATTAGAGGCACTTAGCATACTTCAAAAAATAAAGGAAACAAAGCTCCCTACCTTCTGGCAGCTTACATTCTAATGGAGGAAGATGTATAATAAACATATAACCTAGCTTAACAGAAAATTAAAATGTGGTGACAAGTGCCTTGGAAGCAGAATAAACAAAATGTCAGCAGAAAGTCATCAGTACTGCTATGGCAGGGGAGTAGAGGGGGTTGCAGTTTCAACAGGGTGGTCAGGATCAGCCTCACTGAGATACTCGAGAACAATTACCAGCAAGAACTTTATTCTTTCTCATTGTTCTCCAAATAATAGTACATAACAATAATCTGACTGCGGTGTTTCCGTTTTTAATGCTACTAATTATCTTTTTGGACTTTGGCCACCTCATGGGAAGAGTTGACTCATTGGAAAAGACTGTGATGCTGGGAGGGATTGGGGACAGGAGGAGAAGGGGACGACAGAGGATGAGATGGCTGGATGGCATCACCGACTCGATGGACGTGAGTCTGAGTGAACTCCGGGAGTTGGTGATGGACAGGGA
This sequence comes from Oreotragus oreotragus, assembly GCA_006410675.1. Lineage (NCBI taxonomy): Eukaryota > Metazoa > Chordata > Mammalia > Artiodactyla > Bovidae > Oreotragus > Oreotragus oreotragus. The sequence goes on from SJYX01017218.1 coordinate 238,235, forward strand.
GGCCTGGCGTGCTGCAGTTCATGGGATCGCAAAGAATCGGACACAACTGAGCGACTGAACTGAACTATCTTATTGAATAAATTAAACACATATAGAATTAGGACAGAAACTGTCATCTCATAAAGGAAATAAGGCTCTGTATGATTAAGGAACGGATGCTTTCTTTTTAAAGCAATTTATTGTCAGTTGAGTACTGCGTTGTAACATCACAGAGTAAAACAACTCAAAGTCAGAGCTTTAGTTCTTGAAACACTTGAATCTGAATTTTCTAATTTAGCGGAATGGGAGTATCTTTGCCAATTCCATGGAAAATTCTGCCAAATATTGTATGTGTATATATACCTGCACACATATTTAAACATCAGATGGATAGAATAAATGCATTAAGTAACTATGTAAAACATATACATAATTATGAATATTTGTTAAATACTGATTTGCCTGATTATTGAGGCTTCCCTGGTGGCTCAGAGGTTAAAGCATCTGCCTGCCATGCGGGAGACCTGGGTTCGATCCCTGGGTCAGGAAGATCCCCTGGAGAAGGAAATGGCAACCCACTCCAGTATTCTTGCCTGGAGAATCCCATGGACGGAGGAGCCTGTAGGGCTACAGTCCACATGGTCATGTAGAGGTGGACACGACCAAAGTGACTTAGCATGCAGACCTGCTTCCACCTTTGCTCTTGCTTAGCATTGCAAGGGAAAAATTTAAACCCCTGGGACAGATTCATCATCCACGACTACTCTTCTGTCTGGTGTCTCTCAAGCGCCATCCTCAGATTTAGCAAATGAAAGTTGTTTCACTTTGGAGTGACTTAATTGTGTCCCATCAAGAGAAGCTCGGAAGGTAATCATCTGAATTTGAGTTCTCAGAAGTTTGATGTTGTCATTAAAAATTACATTCTCACCGACTTCGCTACTTTCGGAATTTCTCTGAGGTATTAATTGGCTTTCAGATGTCTCTGCCTAACTTTCTCCCAGTAATAATATAAAGCTAAACATGAAAAAAAAAAAAAGGCCTTAATTTTTTTCCTTCACAGGTTTTGCCCGTTTCTCAGTTTTTTTCTGCATTCTTGTGGTTATACATTTATTAAGAATCTGTTTAGTTCCAGGGACTGTTAAAGGTGCCATAGTGAGTTGTTTAAAAAATATATGAAATCTGGTTCTTGTATGCAAGGAATTTTAAGTGTAACTAAGGACACATGGTAACCATGAAAAGTCTTTGACATATACGTAAATCAAAGACTACACAGATGACCCTGTGCATTTACTCAGTCATATTGGCCTCCTAGCCGTGCCACGTCAGAACTAGACACACTCTGCTCTCTCTGTGCCTGGATTCAACTCCCACTTTTGGACCCTCGCTTCTGCACGGCCCCCTCCTCACTTCATTCAGAGTTGTGCTCAAGCAGCCTCATCAGTGAATGCTCCCCCAAGTAAGATTCACTCTGCCAATCGCTTTTGCATCCTTTCTCATGACGCATCATTTAGGATTGCTGCTGCTGCTAAGTCGCTTTAGTCGTGTCCGACTCTGTGTGACCCCATAGACGGCAACCCACCAGGCTCCCCATCCCTGGGATTCTCCAGGCAAGAACACTGGAGTTGGTTGCCATTTCCTTCTCCAATGCATGAAAGTGAAAAGTGAAAGTGAAGTCACTGAGTCATGTCCAACTCTCAGCGATCGCATGGACTGCAGCCTACCAGGCTCCTCCGTCCATGGGATCATTTAGGAAAGTGATTCTCAAATTTTAGCAGAGACCTCTTTAAAACACCGATGTCTGGCTCTGCTTATTGGCTTTATGGTTCAGTAGATTTGGGGTGAGACCCAAGAATTTGCAGCTCTGACTAGTTCCCAGGTGATGTTGGTCAGGGGATCACTGATTTTGTACCTTAGGAAAGATTCGGGCTTCCCAGATGGTGCTAGTGGTAAAGAACGCACCTGCCAGTGCAGGAGATGTAGGAGACGTGGGTTCGATCCCTGAGTCAGGAAGATCCCCTGGAGAATGGGCATGGCAACCCACTCCAGTATTCTTGCCTGGAGAATTCCATGGACAGAGGAGCCCCGAGGGCTGCAGTCCACGGGGTGGCCCAGTCAGACAAGACTGAAGCAACGAAGCACACCTGCCGGAGATTTTAATGTGTCATTACCATGTAGCACCACGTGAGGGCGCTTTAATTGGCTCCAAGTAGGGGATGGAAAGTTGACCTTCTCCTTTGGTAGGAAAATACAGGGGCCTTAAATGTCACATCTTTGAACTAGAGTATTTAATTCCAGCACACATGAGTCACAGGATCCTCACAAGAAGTATGGGAATACCCATCTTACTGCAGCAAACTGTAGAACCAACCTACTCAGCTAGATCTGTCTTGACTTTTATTTATTTCTTTGCTTTTAGCTGCCCTAGATCTTCACTGCTGGGTGTGGGCTTCCTCTAGTTGCAGTGAGCGGGGGCTGCTCTTGGCTGCAGTGCATGGGCTTCCTGTTGCAGTGGCTTCTCTCGCTGTGGCACCTGTGGTATGTGGGGTCTTCCCAGAGCAAGGATCGAGCCTGTATTGGCAGGTGGATTCTTAAGCGCTGCACCACCAAGGAAGTCCTAGATCTGTCTTGCCTTTTGCCCTGTGCCATTCATACTTTTGATCCCTATCTGATCTTTACCTTCCATCTCATCACCACCCCTTGACACACTCGGAAATGTCAGTAGAGTCAACTTAGCTGGACATCTCATAGGACTTCATGCTTTTCTGGTCCACGTCCCAGTTTCCTCAGTTCAGGGATTTCCCCCGTTGGCGTCCAGCCCTTGTCTGCTCCAGGGGACCTCTGGCCCTGGCCATGGTCAGTTAGCACCCCAGTATTGGTGCTGCTTGTTGTGCTGAGGAGGCCGAGGCAGATGGATGTGGCCAGGGCAGTGAAGATTTTCCTGGAGGGGAGCATTCCCTTAGTTGCACGTGTTTCTAGGACAGCATTCTTTGATATGCTTTCATTTGCCTTCGTAAGAAGAGTCAAGTAACATAGGAACCCTTTTAAGAAAGAGTCAGATTTAACATATTAAATACATTTTAAATACCTACAGTACACATGATGCTATGTTAAGTAGGCAGCAAGAAAATCATTCTTTTAACAAACAGGGAGTTCCAACTAAGACAGCCCTGGGTGCAGGTCACAAAGAAATCACAACCTCTGACCTTTTAGAGCTTCTGTTCCGTTGGGAGAATAAACAAAACATACTAATAGAGTGGATGGTGTAAACACTAAGGAGAAGAATAAAATAGGGGCAGAGATACAGGGAGTGCTGAAGAGATGAAGGCTTGATTAGTTGTCGTTTTAAAAAAGGATAAGGAAAGCATCAGAGAGAAAGTGGCATGTGAGGGACTTCCTTGGTGGCCCAGGGGTTAAGACTCCACCTTCCCAAAGCAGCGGGCCCAGGTTCGATCCCTGGTCGGGAAACTGGATCTCCTGCATGCCTCAAAGGAGAGAGCCTTCTTACAATGACTAAAAGATCCCGCCTGCCACCACTAAGGACGCAGGGCAGCTGAAAAAATAATTTTTTTATTTTAAAAAAAGAAAGTGGCACCATGATCCAGAGCATGTAGAGATGGCAATGACACCTATATCTGAGAGAGGAGAATTCCAGGCAGAAAGATCAGCCAATGAAAAAACTTTGAGAAAAGGGCATACCCAGAGCGTTCAGGGAGACCACTGTGATTGGAGTCACACAGTAACAGAGGAGTAGGGAATGAGGTTGGAGAGGCAGTGGGAGCTGGAGAATGCAGGGCTTTGACAGTCGCAGAGACTTGGGCTCCACTCTCCTCATCGTGATGGGAATGGCTCTGTTGCATTATGAGCAGTGGCACCGCTCCATGTTAAAGACTGTATTCTGGCTTCTGGGCTTGGAACAGACTAAAGGGGGTTGGGGCAGAAGTTGGGAAAACCAGTTAGAAGTCTTGCCATAATGTAGGGAGGTGAGTGGAGAAGGAAATGGCAACCCACTCCAGTGTTCTTGCCCGGAGAATCCCAGGGACGGAGGAGCCTGGTGGGCTGCCGTCTATGGGGTTGCACGGAGTCGGACACGACTGAAGCGACTTAGCAGCAGCAGCAGCAGCAGGAGGTGAGAGTGTTAGCAGTGGAAGTGGTGAGAAGAATTGGAAGAACTCTGTAAGTGTTTTGCAGTTGGAATAAGAATGATCACTGCCACACAGTGCTGCTTGCCACAGTGCCACACACTGCCACACAGGGGTTCTAGTGAAGGAGACATACATATAAAAAATCACCATAGCAGCTAACACTTAACAAGCACTCACTCTATGCCAGATAGGTGAAATCTAACACGCATCACAGCAAAAACAGAATCAGAACCCTAACAGTCTGTCTACTGAGCCCACATGCTAAACCATTACACTGTCCTGAAAAGAGAAAACAAGAAGTCCAAAAACAATGGAATAATATATTTCAAATCCTGGAGGAAATACCGCTTCTAACAAATACGTCTTTAACCAGCAAGATTATTACTTAAGAATGAGAGCCAAAAGAAGACATTTTTCAGGTAAACAGATTACCAGTATTTACCATTCACAGACTCTGGCTGAAAGAACTAGTAGCATATTTATTTCACATAAAAATCCTCAACAAAATATTAGCAAATCAAGTCCAACAATGTATTTAAAAAGTCATAGAGTGGGATTTTTTCCAGGTGCAAGGCTGGTTCAATATTTGAAATATGATCAGTGTCATTTACCATAAAAAGATGAAAGTGTTAATTGCTCAGTCAGGTCCAACTCTTTGTGACCCCATGGACTATAACCCACCAGGGTCCTCTGTCCGTGGGATCCTCTGGGCAAGAATACTGGAGTGGGTTGCCATTCCCTTCTTCACGAGATCTTCCCGACCCAGGGATTGAACCCAGGTCTCCTATATTGCAGGTGGACTCTTTACTGTCTGAGCCACCAGGGAAGCCTGTCATTTACCATATCCATAGACAAAAAAAAGAAAAAAATCATATGATTATGTCAACTGTATCAACTGACACATAAGAAGCACTTTCAAAAAGAATGCCCATATATGATTTAAAAAAAAAACAAAACAAAGCAAAACTCCTAGCAAACTAGGAATGAAGGGAAAATTTCTCACTTTATAAAAAACATCTACCAAAAACACCCTGTTGCTGACATCATACTTGATAATGAGAGACTGAATGCTTTCCCTCTTAGCTTGGGAACGAGGCAGGAATGACCAACCTCTCCACTCTTACTCACCGTAATTCTGGAAGTTCTAGCCAGTGCAAAGGACAAGAAAAAGAAATAGAAAGCATGCCATTTGGAAAGGAAGCTATACAACTGTCTCTATTGCCAAGTCACGTTAGCTAGACAGAAAATTCCAAAGAATGTACCAAAAAAATAAAACACAACTCCTTGTAGATTAAGTGAGTTCAGCAAGGTCACAGGATCCAAGATTAACATGAAATTCAGTTGCGTTCTTGTATACTCACAGCAAACATTTGGAAGCTAATAATAAAAGGCTTAATGCTATTTAAAATTACTCTAAAGAAAATTAAATATTTAGGTATAAATCTTACAAGACATGTATAGGATATGCTGAAAATTACAGTATGCAAAGTAATCAGACTCAATAAGTGAAGAGACACTGTTTTCATTGATTGGAAATCTCAAAAAAGTGAAGGTGTCAGGTTCCTCTAAATTGATCTAGAGTTTTAAAATAATCCCTATTAAAATTACAGCAAGATTTTTTTGAAACATAAACAAGCTTATTCTAAAGTTCATATAAAAGGCAAAGGAGTCTTTTATAGAATATTTAGATAGCTAAAACCATTTTGATGAAGAAGAACAGAATGGGAGAACTCGAATCTGCCTGATTTCGAGCCTTACCATAGAGCTGTGGAAATCAAGACTATTCCGGAGGACTTCTCTGGGGGTCCACTGGCTAAGGCTCCGCACTCCCATGCAGGGGGCCTGGGTGCAGTCCCTCACTGGGGAACTAAATCCCTTATGCTGGGACTAAAGATTCTGAATGCCACAACTAAAACTATCCTGCGAGCCCCAACCAAGACCTGGTGCAGCCAAGAAAATACAAATAGATTTAAAACCTGCACGGTGCTGGCAGAGGGATAGACACACAGACCAGCGAGAACCTAGAAACACACTCGTAAAGTTATGCTGGTCTGATTTTTTTTGACAAAAATTGCGAAAGTAATTCAGTGAAAGAAAGCTTTTTGAGCGACACTGAATCAATTGGACATCCACAGGCAGAAAAGAGAACTTCAGTGTAATTCTCCAACTTGTACACAAATTTACTCAAAATAGATCATGGACTTTAATGTAAAATGTGAAACTATAAAAACCTTTAGAAAAAAAAATAAGAAATGTGATTCAGGACTTTGGGCTTTGTGAAGAGTGACGTGAGACCAAAAGCACAGTCCATCAAAAGCAAAATTGATAAAATGGACATCGTCCAAAAACGGGTCCAAAAACATGGACCCTGTTAAGAAGGTAAAAATGTAAGCTACAATCTGGGAGAAAAATATTTGTAGCCATATAACTGACAATGAGTGATATTTAAAACATTTAAAGAATTCTCAGAGACTTCCCTGGCAGTGCTTAAGACTTCACCTTCCAGTGTGGGTTGGGTACCTGGTCCGGGTGTTAAGATCCCACTTGCCTCGGAGCCAGAAATCTAAAACATAAATCAGAAGCGATATTGTAGCAAATTCAGTAAAGACTTTAAAAATGGTCCACATCCCCCCCAAAAAAATCTTTAAAATAAAAAAATATATAAACTCTCAAACTCAGCAGCAAAAAAAAAAAAAAAAAATCCAACAGTCCAATTAGAAAATAGACAAAATACAGGAAGACATGTTGCAACAGAAAAGGACATACAGCTAGTAAATAAGTACATGGAAAAATGTACATCATTAGCTTTTGGGGAAGTGCAGATTTAAATATCGTACAGAGGTATCGCTACACATAACATCAGAATGGTTGAGATTTTTAACGATAACACTAAATGTTAGCAAAGATGCAGTAAACCAGGTCACTTGTACATTGCTGGTGGGAATCGAAAACCATACAGCCACTCTGGAAAAGTGTTTTACAGTTTCTTTTAAAACTAGAAATAGGCTTACAGTATGAATCAGCAATGACATTTTTTGGCATTTATCTCAGGAAAATGAGAATGCATTCACCCATAAACTTGTCCATGGATGTTCACTGCTGCCAAGTCGCTTCAGTCGTGTCCGACTCTGTGCAACCCCATAGACGGCAGCCCACCAGGCTCCGCCGTCCCTGGGATTCTCCAGGCAAGAACACTGGAGTGGGTTGCCATTTCCTTCTCCAATGCATGAAAGTGAAAAGGGAAAGTGAAGTCACTCAGTGGTGTCCGACTCCTAGCGACCCCATGGACTGCAGCCTACCAGGCTCCTCCGTCCATGGGACTACCATACCGTATATAAGATAAGCAAGGTCTTACTGTATAGCACAAGGAACTATATTCAATATCTTGTAATAAATTATAATGAAAAGAATCAGAAAAAAGAATATAGATATACACATCTATAAGTGTATAACCAAATCACTTTGCTGTACACCTGAAATTAACACAATACTGTAAATCAACTATACTTCAATTATAAAAACATACTTGGAACCCTAAAGCAAAATGCACATTTTGCAAGTCCAATTTTCTATTCAAACACTGGGGGAAAAAAAATACTGGCTGCTGAAATGTTAATTAATAGCTGATTAATACTCTTGCTAACCAGAAGAACCCTTGGGGACACTTTCCCAGAACAAGGCTTCAGTGGCTGTATTTACCGCTTCCTCGTCTCCTAAGTGTCCTATGACAGTTCCATTTCAAATTCAGTCCTGTCTTCCTTGCTAAAGCACTTGTCTTGAGATTCAGAAACCTTCCCTCCACAGCCCCCCCAAGCCTCCTCACCCACCCCACCAAAGGTATGTTTCTTTACTAGGAAGCTCTTCAGTTATGTAAATATGCTAAGAGCATTACCCTAAGAGAGGGCACTAATGAATTCTTTACATCCCTAAAGATCTTAAATAACATACACAAAGCCAGAGATTTTAAAGTCAAAAATGAAAGTTTAACCATGAAAGAGAAATCCATGGGGGAACAGCATTAGACTGCTTCAGGAAAGTAACCCTTGAGCTGTGACCCGCTTATTAATTAGGAGAGGCTGAGGTTCAGAAAGAGAAAATTCGCTAAAATCACATCAGCTACCTTAATAGATTCAGGGGAATTTTCCCTCAATCCACTTGATTAGCAGAGGCTGAAACGTACTATCTTCTACAGGATGATTATGTCGACTGGAAAAAAAAAAAAAAAAGCACAATGTGAGAATTGCGAGTTAAGCTGTACTTGGGGCAAAATGAGGAGCAGAGCTTGGGAGGGCGTGTGTTCCTGCATGCGTGCTCTCACTTCAGCCATGTCCAACTCTTTGCAACCCTATGGACTGTAGCCTGCCAGGCTCCTCTGTCCAAGAGATTCTCCAGAGCCTGGGAGACAGCATCTCAAATAGCTGTGAGAAACGGCTTCAAATAGGGAGATGAGAAGGTCAGTAATATGTGATTCCATATTCTCCCAGAAGGGAGCATACATGCAACCAAACACATATTTCTTGCAGAAGGGTATTGCTAGTCACAAGGAGCAGACACCACCATGAAGGGTTTTAGTGTTTTCCTAGATGCAAGAATGGGGCTCATAAAACTGGCTCCTAAAAATATCTAACTATCTGAAGACCTGTTCTGCCAGTTTTTTCCAGAGCACAGAGTACCTCATTTCTGATCTCCACCTCCTTTCAGGGGGTGTTGAGGTCAGCATCTGCAGCAGCTCATAACTGAATTCTTGCAGAGATAAACAGCAAGTACCAATTTGTAGGAGACAATTAGAAACAATCTGTATTCATCTAAAATCTTCACTTCTTTGCCTCTTATGTGGGAATGATCATTCCCATAGAACCTGACCCTAGATGGTTCTCTGTCTATTCTGATGATTTAATAACTGAGCAACTAGCGCTCCGAATGGCTACTCCTAAAACACCATCTCCCTCACTAATGTCATCAGAATGGCAGGGCATACTGATAGGAGCCATCAAATGTGACATCAGGCACGAGAAACCAGGCTTCTTTAGAAAGCACAGAGAATCTGTATTAGAGGGGAATCTGTATTTTCTTTTTGTTTTGTTTTCCAAATTTTGAAAATGCTTTATTTATCTAATCAGAAAAGTTATTTTTTAACATCAATGTAAATCATACCTCATATCCCATGCTGAAATAGAAAGCCAATGGATCTCACTGCAAAGTCCATTTCAGCCAAAATGGAACAAAATCATTTTGGAGGAATGGGGTCATGGAAATTTTCAGGCTTGAGAAAGAGGCATGTGTCATGAGATGAGGAGAATCAGCATTTCCCAAGCGGTCAAGAGGGTTAAAAAGTCACACAGAACATTATCAACATCATCCTTATTTGAGGGCAAGAAAAGTTTGATCTGATCCAATGTAAAATGTATTATTTTTAAGAGTCTTCAATGAACTTCTATGCTCCCAAGATCTCTAGTCAATGGGGAGCTAAGAGTGTAAGCTTCATAGCATGGTGTCCATGAACCTGGTGAATTTATCCCAGTCCACAGGCCAACTGTATCCTGCAGATACTTCCCACAAATTGAGGGCAGGTACCATCAGTAAGTAGGGTTTCCATGACCAAGCTCAGAAAACTGATGTGTAAAAGCCTGATGTCATTTTATTAATTCACAAAAACAAACAATGGTCTTAGAGACCCAGCTACCTAATTGTGTGCAACTAGTCCAACGGCTGTGTTGAGACAGACCTGATCAGGAGCATAACCAGAAAACAATTTTAAGAAGCATGAATTCAAAACCGAGAGAGGTAACGAAAATGAAAGTATTCATGAAAGGGCAGTTTTCCAAAAGCTTTATAGAACCCCTTCAGTTTCTGCTGAAATGGTTAAGGTGGAAGGTTTCTGTTCTCATCTTTAACTGTGAAATGAAAACATAGCCTACAATCTTATTTTCAAATTCTTGGGAGTCGCCTCATGTCAGTCCCCAGCTACTAAATACAACTTTATATTTTCCACTCTAATTTGCTCTATGTTTTAATTAACAACCCTGAAGCTGCCTTGAAAAGTGTTTCCTACCTTTCTCAGCCTGAGTAAAATCTGCCTCACACTATCTGGTGAAGCCAGACAGTTATCTTATTTATGTCCCAATATCTTGACACAACACAATTAAGGAAGCTGGAAAGTGGAGCACAAAGCAATACTGGGATTGTTTTTCTGTTTTCCAGAGGATACTGAGCATTTCTATAATAATGTAAGGAGACTGGGGTCACTCAAGAGAAATTATTGCTTCTACTGTCATGTCCTTCTTCATGGCTGGGAAAAATGAATAATAATGTGCTCAGATACATGAACTCAAAAGCTTTCAATTTACTTGGTAGCATCAGTGCCATTAACTTATACTCTAATTTAGAATGTATGACTTAACCTGCATGCATGCATGCTAAGTCGCTTCAGTTGTGTTCGACGCTGTGGGACCCTGTCAAAATCATTTTGGAGGAATGGGGTCATGGAAATTTTCAGGCTTGAGAAAGAGGCATGTGTCATGAGATGAGGAGAATCAGCATTTCCCAAGCGGTCAAGAGGGTTAAAAAGTCACACAGAACATTATCAACATCATCCTTATTTGAGGGCAAGAAAAGTTTGATCTGATCCAATGTAAAATGTATTATTTTTAAGAGTCTTCAATGAACTTCTATGCTCCCAAGATCTCTAGTCAATGGGGAGCTAAGAGTGTAAGCTTCATAGCATGGTGTCCATGAACCTGGTGAATTTATCCCAGTCCACAGGCCAACTGTATCCTGCAGATACTTCCCACAAATTGAGGGCAGGTACCATCAGTAAGTAGGGTTTCCATGACCAAGCTCAGAAAACTGATGTGTAAAAGCCTGATGTCATTTTATTAATTCACAAAAACAAACAATGGTCTTAGAGACCCAGCTACCTAATTGTGTGCAACTAGTCCAACGGCTGTGTTGAGACAGACCTGATCAGGAGCATAACCAGAAAACAATTTTAAGAAGCATGAATTCAAAACCGAGAGAGGTAACGAAAATGAAAGTATTCATGAAAGGGCAGTTTTCCAAAAGCTTTATAGAACCCCTTCAGTTTCTGCTGAAATGGTTAAGGTGGAAGGTTTCTGTTCTCATCTTTAACTGTGAAATGAAAACATAGCCTACAATCTTATTTTCAAATTCTTGGGAGTCGCCTCATGTCAGTCCCCAGCTACTAAATACAACTTTATATTTTCCACTCTAATTTGCTCTATGTTTTAATTAACAACCCTGAAGCTGCCTTGAAAAGTGTTTCCTACCTTTCTCAGCCTGAGTAAAATCTGCCTCACACTATCTGGTGAAGCCAGACAGTTATCTTATTTATGTCCCAATATCTTGACACAACACAATTAAGGAAGCTGGAAAGTGGAGCACAAAGCAATACTGGGATTGTTTTTCTGTTTTCCAGAGGATACTGAGCATTTCTATAATAATGTAAGGAGACTGGGGTCACTCAAGAGAAATTATTGCTTCTACTGTCATGTCCTTCTTCATGGCTGGGAAAAATGAATAATAATGTGCTCAGATACATGAACTCAAAAGCTTTCAATTTACTTGGTAGCATCAGTGCCATTAACTTATACTCTAATTTAGAATGTATGACTTAACCTGCATGCATGCATGCTAAGTCGCTTCAGTTGTGTTCGACGCTGTGGGACCCTGTGGACAGCAGCCCACCAGGCTCCTCTGTCCACAGGATTCTCTAGGCAAGAATCCTGGAGTGGGTTGCCATTCCTTCTCCAGCGATTTAACCTGAGATTAACTGAATTTAAATGTAATAAAACCACATTTAAATATTCTATATTAATTTTTGTAATCCCAGACACAATTCAATCTCAAAGTTTTACTACTATCCAAATCATAAATACATTCTGTTGGGTTAGTCAAAAAGTTCCTTCAGGTTTTTCCATAAGCTGTTATATGATAAGAGAAAAAGAGAAAGAGATGAATTCCTAGATTATCTTGGAAACTGTCTCAACCCTTTGCTACACCCCTTGGCTGGAACATTTATGTAGCCCCCCAGGGATGGTAAGGGTTGATCAAAGTGACTGGCAAGACTGCCTCACTTGTGGAGTCCATTTTTCTAGGGACAGAACACAATGTGCCCAGGTGGAAGCCTGTTGAGTCAGGCTTGTACGAGTAGCTGCTCATCCCTGATAGATGCCCTCAGCAAGCAAGCTTTCAGTGTTTATTTATAAACTCAGAGAACACAGGGTTATCATTATTTTCAAGAATCTAAGATTCTTATGGGTGGGAGATTCATATTCCAATGAGCTGATCTTTATCAGAACCGTGGGCTGAAGCTTGTCTTTAGGCTTCCTAAAGAACTCAATTATTCTCCTTGGCCAATATTCTTCACAAATCCAACTCTCTCTGTGTTGTAAATGAAAAAGCACACAGAGAGAACTGAATGATCTCCATCTCTATCTCACTCTCTTTCATTTTTTAAAATCTTTCTTAAGAAAACATTTTCGCCCTCATAAACACTCAGGTACCTGACAGTTCTATCACCTGAACACATTTCCCTAAAACAAGAGAAATAATGCAATGCCAGGTTCAAGAGTGAGCCTATGTATCAAAAAGTAGCTGACAGTCGGCACACTAGAGTTACTCTTCCAGAGGAAAAACCAGGCAGAACAAACATTAAAAAGAACAACCTTCTAGGAGATAATTTCCCACAAGCTGTATAAACTTTCTTTAGCTAAACAAATAGTCCTAGAGATGAACTTTTGTTTTCCTATTTTGAGGATACATCGTAATGATTACCTGTGGTTTTTCTCACTGGAAAACTTGACAACGAGACAAAATATGTGCTTTGTTTTTCCCAGCTGAATGTCTCATAAAGATATTTTCAGAATCTAAGTTTTTCCCTTGTGAATGATTTTGTAAAATTTAATATCAACTGTATAACCATCAGATCAGACTTTGTCAAAGGACAGATCCTCAAGCCATGCTCCAGAAATTCCACCCTGAGATAGGCAAAGCCTTTGTTTGTTAAGGACCATCTTCACAACCTCCCAGTCCCCAATATATCTTAATACTCCACGACCTCAAAGAGGTGGGAGAAACTGCCCTGTGTTAAGTTGTCAGGTGCAAGTTTCATGAAATGTCAATGTATTCTGAAGATTTTCTCTGGGACAACACTCTCAAAATTCAATCTCAGATAAGGGAGCAGAGACATGGAGTAGATAAGGAGCTGTAACTGTGTGCTAGGAGAAGGAGCTTGCCTCCACAAGTCATAGAAGCAAATCAGAAAAAAACATCAGTGTCCACGTAAGACCCTGGCCCTCCATCCATATCAATGTATAATTGGGAAAGGCCCAGCCATGGGAGAGACTTAGGTTTAAGCAGTTAGGAGAAGTTTGCTCAGCATGACTGAGTCATCCTCCTACCAAAATGATTTCCCAATGTCTCACCTCTTGCCACTTTTTTTCATCTGCCTCTTCTGAAATTTCTGGTCTCCTCTCACACATTAAGTATTGGAATAGTCTTACCTCAAACTATAACTTGAATTTGGAACATGAAGCCACTCACCCCTTAAAGATAAAATGATGATTTAATCTAAGCCTCATTTGAGAAGGGCAGGACCTTCTGTCTGCTTGACACCTTTGCTACAGGAGTGAAATGCCATTGGGGCTTACAGAATGCCCATGTCCTGTATTACAATTGCAACAGATACAAGGAGAGGAATTTTCACTTTGTTCTCTAGGAATGTGCGTTCATTTGTTCATCCCACTTCAACTCTGGTTAAACTTTTACTCAGCCAAGTGGAATGACTCATCAGGTAACACATGGAAATTTGATAGCATAGTTAGAAAATCTCAGCTCCACTGAAAGTATTTCAGGGAAACACAACTTCTTCACCAGTCCCTTTAATTGAACCAGGCAAATGAAACAGTATAATGAATTCACACCTTTCTAAAAGGTCCTTTCTAGTCTTAACCTGCCCAAGAAGACATAAGTCATAGATGTTCAAAGACCTTTAAAATCAACTAAAGCTTTGAGACTTTTATAACCCCCCATCCCTAAAGTTTGCCTGATTTACCTCTACTGAAAAAGGTGTTTAATCCTATTATTTCCTCTCTAATTGTAGTCATCTATTTCAGATCCTCTATATCTGATGGTTACAGATACTCTATATCACTTAGCCTATCAGTTCTGACCCTGCTCAGATTTCACAGAGCAACCTCATTTTAGCAATATAACCAAATATTTTCATACTCCCTATTAATAAGAAGTACTCAAGTTCTTCTCCTTTTTTCATGGGTATTAAAATACTTATTTTAAAACTAAATACGTTTTTTAATAGATATAGTTAAGAAAAGTAGAATAAACTCGTCTTGAGTTTTTATTCAGTCTTTTAGGGACGGACTGCTGCTACTGCTGCTGCTGCTGAGTCGCTTCAGTCGTATCCGACTCTGTGCGACTCCATAGACGGCAGCCCACCAGGCTCACCCATCCCTGGGATTCTCCAGGCAAGGGATGGACTGGATAAGTACTATTAAAATTAATTTGTAAGAGGGCATTCATAACTGTCAATGATACCAACACTGATACTGTTTCATGATCACTTCAGTTTTTCTTTAAAGATTCAGAACATCGCAAGGGGTCACACACACACACAACATCCTTGCCAATGTGTTTTGACCATGAACCAGAACACATTTAATTTCTTCCTTTACATCTCCAAATATAGATGGCAATCTTTCAGTACTACTCACAAACATATTGAACAGTAACATCAAACATTTGGAAGTTTGAAGTAAAGGAAAGAATAAGAAAGGTGATGTACTTATTAATTGTTTTGAGATTAATTTCATGAATTTTACACCTAAAGGATTCTGTTTGCTATGGCTCTTACTGTGAATAAATT
The DNA here is from genome assembly GCA_006410675.1 of Oreotragus oreotragus. Taxonomy (NCBI): domain Eukaryota; kingdom Metazoa; phylum Chordata; class Mammalia; order Artiodactyla; family Bovidae; genus Oreotragus; species Oreotragus oreotragus. Next base: position 253,256 of record SJYX01017218.1, read on the forward strand.
TTTCTCTTGAAAACTGATAATTAATTCTTCCACCTTGGAAGGCTGAAAACCCTAGACTTCTGAATATATTTACATGGAAATTAACATTCTCTTCTCCTATTTCTTTGAAATTTCTTTAGAGACTATCTTTCCTCATTCAGTTCTGACTGTATCAAACATCCATTAATATAGTTTTCTTTTCTCTATATTCTGAAAGGCTTGGGGTTTAGAGAAACCTCAAGTGCGCAAAAGTCTGCAAACTAAGGACAAGCCAACCAATGTTAACTATGAACTATTTCCTTTAATCCTTTGAACAGTGTTGAATATATTATTAGGCTAACCTCACATAGGCAACTATTTCCTAGTCATCTACAGTCCCTCCCTCCATACATATAATAGCAGCATGTTTCTGCAATCAACAAAAGAGAGAGAGAGAGATCTAATAAGGAAGCTGATGGGTATCACTGATTATATTTTCACATGTATCTGGAGTCTGGTAGGCAATGCTAATGTATCAGTGAATGCTAGAAAACCATTTGCAATTAGATATCCCAGCTACCACTTTCTTCATCCCTTTCTTCCTTCTTTCTTTTAAATTGCTTTGCCTTTTTCTTTCAATGTCATTTGTTTTTCAATCTTTGGACCATTTATTTTCCCATTAAAGTGAAACACAAAGAATGGGTTTCATTACCTCTCAGACAAGAGAAATGCTGGTTGATTGGCACCAACATATAGGTTCCCTCACTGGAGAACTCAAAGTCATCTCAATTTCCCATCTTTGAGACAGATTCTTCACAAAAGATAAGTGATTTGAAAATCAAAGGGTGACTTTGCTCACAGAGGGAGTAAAGGCTGAACTGGCAGCTTGGTCTCCATACTGAGAAGTGAGCCAGAAGACAAAGGCCTAAGTTTTAAAAAGAAAATAAATAAATAAATAAACAGAAAAGACATATTGACCCAAGTCCAAATATTTATACTATCAGATCTGGCAATGAAAAGATAACCAGAGCCTTTTCCATTGTTTTGTATACATCTTTTTGAGAAGCTTCAGTTTGGACAAAGCAAAAACTGAGAACAAAAGAAAGAGAAAATATATATATATATAAAACAAATAGACATCATTTTTTCAAGTTTCTCATTTTTCTTTTTGAGGCCCCCTAACAATTTTGGACCACCAGGCATACAAGCATAAGTGTCATCTGATAGACCTCACCTCTCTCCTCTGGAAAAACTTGTGTCTAAACCATTAGTTTTATACTGTTTTTTCAAGATCACAGGCAAGATTTTGCTAATGAAGCTTATCAAAATATAACACTGGAAGATGAGGCTACAAAATACTGAAGCAAACACAAAAGTGGCAAAGCACTTCAGTCCAGCTGAAGGAAACCTACTCAAGATGTGAAAACCTACATTTTGTGCACACAGATCTATGGACCATTTGAACCAAAAATTAAACGTTATATTTCTAATTCTCAGGACAAAGTGAACATTACTAAGAGACATACTCTGCAATGAATTCATTAAAATGTCAGACCATCTTCAATTCTGACGTTTTCGTATTTCGGATTTTTTTATCCTTCAAAATGAAGCACAATGTAGTGACAGAAATATTCCTTAAAGTTTAAAGTGAACAGAGTGCCTCCTTTTTCCTAACTCATTGTTAATTCCATCAACAAAATGATATCTAGAACTTCCTTTGTCATTTGTAAGCAATCATCTGAGAAGCAAGAAGAATTTAGTAGAGTCTATCTATGGTCTCCAGAAGCTTATAATCTAAAAGGACTGAGGGGATGGATGTGTCAAAGGCCACCCACATTGCATGGCCATTACAGATGCTAAGAGTTCAGAGGAAGGGAAACCATTTCCAGCTGGTTTTGGTCAAAGAAGTCTCTTTGGAAGGGCTTAAGGAGGGCAGTATGCAATTTTCATCATTTTTTACAAATGATGGATGAAACAGGATGATGCAAATCAATCTGATGACAGCAACACAAAATGTAGGGTCCGAGAAGTACACGGGTCTCATCTGTGTACCCCTGTGTGGGGTGTTACAAGGGACAAAGGAGTGAAGTGGTTTGGAACGGAGCCGGATGGATGCAAGGACTAGGTACATATTCATCACTACTATGGAGAATAGTCAGCACGCTACTTAGATCATAGGGCAGATGGGCCTGTTAGTCAGGTGCCCCACAGTGCGGGAGAGATGAGAGGTTACTCCAGGGCTCCAGGGGCATGCTCTTAAACTAGGGACACTGACCATAGCCCAATGTGGACAATAGGGGCTGATTTCGTAAACTGTCTTCTTAATTACCAAGTAATCGCAGTATTCCTGCAGAAGGAACTGGCAAACCATTCTAGTACTCTTGCCTGGACCGAATCCCACGGACACAGAAGCCTGGCGGGCTAGAGTCCACAAGGCCGCAAAGAGTCAGACATGTCTGAGTGACTAAACAGTAGCATTATTGGAAGAAACAGTCTTGTAAGTCACAATTTTACCACCTGAACAAAACAAGTATTTTCATTGCTCTGTATTCCCTTCCAGGGATTTGTCCATATGGCTGAATATTTTTTACCTAGAAGTTGTCATACAATTTTGCACTCAGACTTTTTTCACTGAACATTCTAACATCGAATATATCTTTGCTGCTTTTTAAAATCTTTTTTGAGGAAACACACTTCCCTAGAAGACAGAATTAGACCTGCAACAGCCACTCAGGAGATTAAAAGCAGACACTGAAAAGAATTTTGTCTCTGCAAGAGTAGCTAAAAACAGAAATTATTTCTTGATGAATTTTTATAAATACACTTCTCTGGAAGGTCCTTCAGCAAATGGCACATGTTCCATGTCTTAAATTTTTCAGAGCAACACCAGCAACAAAATTTTGCCCTGTTGTCTTTCCCCCCTCTCTGCCTTCCCTTTCCTCCTCATCTTCAGGACGCTCAGACATGTCAGACTTATCTTGATCTGATTCTATATTTTTAGCAAATTGTCTGGAATCCACGTCTTTCCTCACTTACTCCAGTGTGCACTCAGGCAACATGCTCAACCTCTCTGAGCCTCCGGTTTCATTCCCTGTAAAACGAGAGGAGTGTGAACACATCCACGGAGGATTGCTGTAATAAATCAAGGAGGGATTCCATGAGAGGCAGCGTGTATCATGGTTAAATGCACAAACTGAAACCATTCTGCCCAGGTTCAAATTGTGTTCCACTCTTCCCTATGGAATCTCGAGTAGGCTATCAAACATCTTGCCTCAGTTTACCTGTCAGTACAATGGGAATGACAGTAATAATGGCTTCTGTGTTCTCCTGTGGGGGTTATGAGGAACAAAGGAGTAAAGTACCTCACAGTGGTGCCTGGTACATGCAAGGGCTAAGTAACTGTTCATCATTCCTATGGAAAATGGCTGGCACACTATTTAGATCATGGTGGCAGCCAACAAGTGCTAACTATAGATATTACTCTCTCACTTTGAAATAGAATACTTTTATCATTTTTCGTAATCAGTATTCGTTTCATCACTAAGCCCAAAGGATATCAGTCAGTTTAGTCACTCAGTCGTGTCCGACTCTTTGCAACCCCATGGACTGCAGCACACCAGGCCTCCCTGTCCATCACCAACTCCCAGTTTACTCAAACTCATGTCCATTGAGTTAGTGATGCGATCCAACCATCTCATCCTCTGTCGTCCCCTTCATCTCCCACCTTCAATCTTTCCCAGCATCAGGATCTTTTCCAATGAGTCGGTTCTTTGCATTAGGTGGCCAAACTATTGGAGTTTCAGCTTCAACATCAGTCCTGCCAATGAATATTCAGGACTAATTTCCTTTAGGATGGACTGGTTGGATCTCCTTGCTGTCCAAGGGACTCTCAAGAGTCTTCTCCTATGCCACAGTTCAAAAGCATCAATTGTTCTGCACTCAGCTTTCTTTATAGTCCATCTCTCACATCCATACACGACCACAGGAAAAACCATAGCCTCGACTAGACAGACGTTTGTGGGCAAAGTAATGTCTCTGCTTTTGAATATGCTGTCTAGGTTGGTCATAACTTTCCTTCCAAGGAGTAAGCATCTTTTAATTTCATGGCTGCATCTGCAGTGATTTTGGAGCCCCAAAAAACAAAGTCTGTCACTGTTTCCATGGTTTCCTCATCTATTTGCCATGAACTGATGGGACCAGATGCCATGATCTTAGTTTTCTGAATGTTGAAATTTAGGCCAACTTTTTCACTCTGCTCTTTCACTTTCATCAAGAGGCTCTTTAGTTCCTCTTCACTTTCTGCCATAGGGTGGTGTCATCTGCATATCTAAGGTTATTGGTATTTCTCCCGGCAATCTTGATTCCAGCGTGTGCTTCATCCAGCCTGTCATGATGTACTCTGCATAGAAGTTAAATAAGCAGGGTGACAATATACAGCCTTGATGTACTCCTTTTCCTATTTGGAACCAGTCTGTTGTTCCATGTCCAGTTCTAACTCTTGCTTCCTGACCTGCATATGATCCTCATTAATTTAACCAAACAGTTAATATAATATTTACCAAGTGCCAGGCACTGTTATTGGAAAAGGAAATGGCAACCCACTCCTGCAATCTTGTCTGCAGAATCTCATGGACAGAGGAGACTGGTGGGCTACAGTCCAGGGGGTCGCAAAGAGTCAGACACAACTGAAGCGGCTAAGCACAAGTACAGGCACTGTTATAAAGCACTTTACAAATAGGAGCTCAGCCCCACGAAACAGGTTCTGTTGCTTCTTCTACTTTACAAATGAGAAGGCTGAAGGCCACACATCTCCAAGATTCCAGGCGATGAATCCATCCCAGTGCTAGCAGCCGACAGAGCTGGGATTTGAACTCAGGCTCTCTGGCTCTAGAAATCACGTTCTTAACTATGGACTGCGTAGCTTCCAACAAAGCAAGACGTTCAACCCTCAGGCTCTTTTCTCATGCAATCTCCTGGGCCACATGCCAAGCACCGTAAGCCCCATCTCAACACTAAAGATCTATGGGAATGAGGTCTGTAAACATTCAGGCTCCATGCCAGTGGCCACTTTGGTTTGTATTGCCAGGCTCCTCCAATCCCCCACCCGGCAAAGGCCACACACAGAAGCCTCACAGTTCACAAGAGTCTGGGAAATTCAAAAAACAGAAGGCAGATGAGAAGCAGCGGGGAGTTTCATCCATGAATGTCTTCACACAGGGACCTAAAATGCTGATTGAGGGTACGTTGCCCTCCATTGAGGAGAGACCGACTCCCGCTGGCAGGAAGCTCGGCGTTGACAACCGCCACTGAAAGGGAGGCAGTGAGCCTGCCAGCTGGGATAGACATCTGGCAGAGGATCACAGGGACACCCCACCAGCCCGTCCAACGCAGAGCTGGATTTAAACTCATTTCCCCTTAGCACTATGCAAGAGCTTGCCTGGTCCACTGCTGGGAGAATAGAGCTAAAGAAAGCATCCAGAAGCAATCAGTTCCAAGGTAGAAAGGGTGGAACTTCTAATGATGCATCATTAGTGCGTTCTCCTGACCAGAACATGACTGAGGCTGGCCAGAGTCTTTTGATCACCTTGGTTTAAGGTTTTATCTCCATATAAGCAGAGAGTAGGAGGAAATCTTGACAATTTATTAACTAGCTCCAATCTCAGTTCCTCCCTTTCTCTCACTCACACACACAATTGTTAAAAAACAAGTGTCACAACAACATGGATGGGCTTTAAAATTATCATACTAAGTAAGCCAGACACAGGGAGATAACTATCACATAACATCTCTTATACGTGGAATCCAAAAGAGAGCGAGAGAGACACAAACTGAATTTATTTCCAAAATAGAAAGAGACAACAGACTTAGGAAAAAACTATGGTTACCAAAAGGGAAAGAGGGGCAGGGGAAAGTGGATAGATTAGGAGGTTGGAATTAACATATACACATTAGTGTATGTAAAATAACCAACAAGGACCTACTGTATAGCACAGGGAACAATACTCAATATTTTGTAATAATCTTTAAGGAAAGAGAATCTGAAGAACATATATTAGTTGGCCCAAAAGTTTGTTCAGGTTTTTCTGTAAGATGCTGTGGAAAAATCTGAACAAACTTCCTGGCCAATCCAATATACATATATATATATATAT
>SJYX01017218.1:259524-287839 GCA_006410675.1 Oreotragus oreotragus
ATATATATGTACGCTTTTTTTTTAATTTATTTAATTGGAGGATAATTACTTTACAATATTGTATTGATTTTGTTTAATCACTAAGTCACGGTCCAATTCTTTGCGACTCCATCAGGGAAGTCCATATATATACATGCTGCTGTTGCTACGTCGCTTCAGTCGTGTCTGACTGTGTGTGACCCCATAGACAGCAGCCCACTAGGCTCCCCTGTCCCTGGGATTTTCCAGGCAAGAACCCTGGAGTGGGTTGCCATTTCCTTCTCCAATATATGTATGCATATTTATGGGTTTCCCAAGTGTCTCCCTGGTGGTACAGCAGTAAAGAATCCACCAGCAATTCAGGAGCCATGCGTTCAATTCCTGGGTCGAGAAGATCCCCTAGAGAAGGAAATGGCAAGCCCCTCCGGTATTCTTGCCTCGGAAATCTCATGGACAGAGGAGCCTAGTGGGCTACAGTTCAGGGGCCTGCAAAAGAGACACTACTTGGCGACAAAACAACAACACATATTTATACAACTGAACCACTGTGTTGTACAACGGAAACTAACAAGATTCTGAAAACTGACTTTGCTTCAATTTAAAAACAACAAAAAAGCAAAAGGCTAAATTTTTAGCCTTTAAAAAAATTACAGAGGTTATTTTGCTTTGGTGCCTGAATTATCATCTAAGTGATCTATTCAAGGTCTCATCTTCCATTTCTAGTCAACAAAATCCCCAGCTTAGATTTCTGCACAATTGCACTCATCTCACATGCTAGTAAAGTAATGCTCAAAATTCTCCAAGCCAGGCTTCAGCAATACATGAACCGTGAAGTCCCTGATGTTCAAGCTGGTTTTAGAAAACGCCGAGGAATCAGAGATCAAATTGCCAACATCCAATGGATCATGGAAAAAGCAAGAGTTCCAGAAAAACATCTACTTCTGCTTTATTGACTATGCCAAAGCCTTTGACTGTGTGGATCACAATTAACTGTGGAAAATTCTGAAAGAGATGGGAATATCAGACGACCTAACCTGCCTCTTGAGAAATCTGTATGTAGTTCAGGAAGCAATAGTTAGAACTGGACATGGAACAACAGACTGGTTCCAAATAGGAAAAGGAGTATGTCAAGGCTGTATATTGTCACCCTGCTTATTTAACTGCTATGCAGAGTACATCATGAGAAACGCTGGAATGGAAGAAACACAAACTGGAATCAAGATTTCCAGGAGAAATATCAATAACCTCAGATATGCAGATGATANAAGAAGGCTGAGCACCGAAGAATTGATGCTTTTGAACTGCGGTGTTGGAGAAGACTCCTGAGAGTCCCTTGGACTGCAAGGAGATCCAACCAGTCCATTCTGAAGGAGATCAACCCTGGAATTTCTTTGGAAGGAATGATGCTAAAGCTGAAACTCCAGTACTTTGGCCACCTCATGCGAAGAGTTGACTCATTGGAAAAGACTCTGATGCTGGGAGGGATTGAGGGCAGGAGGAGAAGGGGACGACAGAGGATGAGATGGCTGGATGGCATCACGGACTCGATGGACATGAGTCTGAGTGAACTCCGGAAGTCGGTGATGGACAGGGAGGCCTGGCGTGCTGCGATTCATGGGGTTGCAAAGAGTCGGACACGACTGAGCAACTGAACTGAACTGAACTGGTTTGTACTGCATTTCAGGTTCAGCCCTGTGCTCCCAATTTCAGACCCTGGTCCTGAGCCCCACTGTCCTTTGCATGCTGAAGTTCCCCAGCTAGTCCAGTTCTCTGCTTTCCTTCCAGGCCCTGTCACTACAAGGAGCAGCCCTGCAGCTCTAACCCCGCCACTGCATAGCTGCCCCCAACACCCATGCTCCCCACTCCTCAGGACCTGTTGCTCCCCAGCCCCTGCCCCTCAGACCATCTCATCACAGATCCCACGGGAGACTCTGCCTCTGGTGACCCACATCAGCTCTATTCTCAGTCATACCTAACCAGGCTTCCCATTTGACTGTCAGCTTCATATGGCCCTTTAAATTCAATATTCCCTTAACCTCAAGAGAGAAGCACCCTTTCTTTAAGACCCTAGCCCTGCAGAAGCTTCATAGGTGGATCAAACTGAATCACTTTTCCTTCCACCTCCCACCATTGACACCTCGGCCTCTGTAACTAGCTCAGACCTGTCTGAGTTAAGCAAATCTTCTGTTTCCCTGAGGGAGTCATTTTAGGCTTGGAAATGGTATCATATTAGTAGATATCAAAGTAAAGTAAGTCATGCAGACTGGAAATGCTGAGATTTCAAAAAATTAGGAAACACAACTGAGTTTTACCAAAAATGTCTTTAATTGAAAAATTCATACCAAAAATATATTCTAGGGACTATGTGGAGCTGGGGATACAAGGGTAGGATGGGAGCATGGAAGAAGGGTGAATTATGTTTGGATGGCATCAGGAAAATAGCGTATGTCCTCAGCAGGGTTAACGGCCTCTAGATAAACAATGGAAATAAACTACTTGAGGAACCAACAACATAGAGAATCTTGGTATAAAAAAATGGAACAGCAAGTTTTAATACCAAGATTAAACTACACTGAAATTAAAAATGAGCGTTTTCTGCTATGTCAAAGCCAGTTTTGAGTATGGCCTTGTATCCCAGTTGTACATAATCAAGAGACTATTTGTTCATAAATTGAACAGTCTATGAATATAGCTTCTATCTTCTTTTATTATCCTGGCAACTAAATTCACTTATAATTTCATTTTTAATAATGCTAATGCAACCAATTAAAATGTAAGTAATATAGTCCACTTATTTTATCCTTTCAACTCCCCAGCTATGAGCTGGTAGGAGTCCTGGGAAGCACAGCTCCAGTGTGCATGCCACCCGTGATTCACAAGCCAGTAGTAGGGGAGCTTGTCAATTACAATCCGTGTATGTGGAAGTCTGTAAGATTCACTGTCACTGCCCCTGAGAAATTAACTCATTAGTTCAACATGTGGATGTTGTCTATGTACCCAAAAGTTATTTGGCTGAAAGTTGTGGGAGATACAAAGATGGTTAAGACCAACTTCTGTAACTCGGGCCCAAGTGATTCAAACATGAGGCAGAGTTTATCTTGGGCCAAATATGGCAAAGGCAAAGGGAGCCTACAGCCCTTGAGTGTGGCCAGGATACTAAGGCCTCCCCATTCCTGGGAGACGTGGAACTTCCCTAAGAGCCAACCATGAGTCAAAGGCCTGCAGACAGCTTTGCTGAGCCCTCTTACATCACACAGGGGTCAAGGTCATGACCACCCAATAGTTTTTCTTTCTCCCCTTCGCTGTGGGTCAAAGTGGTATCAGTCTCCACACCCTAACCAGCATCTTTCACAGGCTTTCTGGTCATCTGGTTGGAGCCAGACAGTCTTTCTGACTCCAACCAACAAGGACACAGTACAGCGTAGGGAACTATATTTAATATTCTTTAATAACTCATAAGGGGAAAGAATCTGTAAAGATTGATACATAACTAAATCATTATGCCATATATACCTTGAAACTAGCGTGATACTATAAACCAACTATATCTCAATTTTAAGAAAAATATGAATACAAGGAAAAAACAGCTATTAGTCTGACAAATCCCCCAGCTTTATCCAGCTAACTCCCTGCTTTTCTCACACAGCTATTTTCCTAATAAAGTTCTTGCACATTTAATCCCATCTTGGCCTCTGCCTCTCAGAGGACTAGGGCTGACACAATTTCCTATCTGACATAACTGCAAATTTTCCCTTTTAAACTTTATGCTGTGGAAACCTTGCCTCAGTCTCTACTTTAACAATTAGTTCAAATATCAACAACTGTTAACCTTTCAGTGTGCAAGCATTCTCTTGCATGACCAGAGGAAGCAGATGTGACTATCATTCCCATTTTTTTCAAAATGAGAAAGAGAGACTTAGTTAAGTAACTTGCCCAAAGTCACCCAGTTAATAAAAGATAGAGCCAGGACTTGTACCCATAAAATCTATGTTCAGGGCATATCCTTTTAACCACTATGCAAGGCTACTAAGTAATTAACCTACTAAATCAAATGCATTTATATAAGTTTGCATCTAATCAAATGCATTTATATAATCTTTGCATCTATTCAAAAGTTTACCGAGGCTCACCTTATTGTTTGCTCAGCTATTCTCAAAGTGGCCCTGAAACTCCCAAACAGTTTAGGTCGTGTATGGACACTGCACACAGCTCTGAATTAGGAATACGTTTTGCTGCTGCAGACATTTCTGGATTTTTCAATATATTTTGAGAGATCACCAGGTGCCAGGCACCGGGCTATGAGAATGTCTGTTCTTTCTTTAAGGAAGTGAACTTTTGAAACAGAGGAGCTCTATGTAAACTAAGGCTCCACTACTGAAGGATTCTAAACTCCCAACCACCATTTTGCCACTTGATTGTCACAAAAACTATTCTTGGATCAAATTTTTCCCCTCCCGGCCCCATTACTTAGCTTTTTCTTGATTTAGAATCATTAGTTTTCACGAGTTTCCCTCTGTTAGGATCCTGATGATTGTATTGGTCAGAAACAGCTAGTTAGAACAGAAGCCTCCATGCAGGGGTCATTTTGGTGCTTACCAGTCACTTCTATAAGGATGTGGAAGTGATCAAAATCAAGGTCAAACATGAAATGGGAACAATTGCTGTTAAGCTCTCAAACACCAGGTACCATCTGTTGGTGACCATGATTACACATTGCACAGGATTAAAATAATTTGTGAGGAAGCAGTGGAGAATAGTGGAAAGATGGACTTTAGCATCAGGCAGACGGGTTTGCATCCTACTCTACCATGACTGACTCAGATCACAGGCACATTACTTAACCTTTCAGAATCCCCATTTCCTTTCTCATCCAATCTTCATGAGAACTAAACAAGGTATTACCAGTGGGTGCTCAATAAATGCCTCCTATAGCACTACAACTCTACAGCCCCTACCAGGCTGTCATCTCCTTCCAGACCCATTTCCAGGTCACGTAGCCTCAGCACGTAACAAGTACCTAGCACAAGACAGAAGTGCTGTTGTTCTTATTTATGAAATGAATGAATGAATGGTTTGTAATATAGACAGTGGCTCTCTACATGTAAATTCACATGGTGATCTTCCAGACCAAATCTATCTTCATCCATGATTCATAAAAGCAATTCTAATAACTCTTGGACCTAATTCCAAGATCCCAGCTTACTCTGAAAGCCCAATGCACATAAGTTTAGAATACAAAGAGAAAATTTTGATTTGTCACCTTGCAACAGCATTTAAGCATGAAAGGACTGAAGATGAGGTTTGACAATGGAAAAGCCAGGGAGATTATAAGGGAAAGAGAAAAGATGAAAGCAATGGTAATTTCATCTTTAAACAGAGTTTGTTCAAAGCATAGATTTAATAAATTATAGTAGCAAACAGTTACATGGCAATTGCCATCTTCAAGGCTCTGGATCAACTGTTAGCAAACTCTCTTTCCATGCAAATGAGGAATACTGATACCATTTAAGATAAAGACCCTCAATCACATTTCCAATGTTGCACAAGAAACTCAGTAAGAGTCAAGATGCATGTCCAGACTTATGCTCATAGCACTAGACCTTCTTTGATCATAAGATAGTGTAAAGAAAAGATCAATTCAGTGGTGGGGTATAAGAAAGCAGAGGGAGAGAAAAAAGAGGAAAGAGGAGAAAATAAAGGAGGAAAGAGGAGGAAAAAAGAGATAAACAGAACAGAGAACATTTACTGAATATTCCCAAGGATATTACATGCATTATTTCATTTACTTCTCAAAGCAAGCCTTGATTTGGATATTACTGTGAGAAAACTCAGCCTGAGAAATGCTAAGGCATTTGTCCAAATTAAACTGTTGGTGAAAAAGTTAAGATTCAAACCCCAGTTCTGTCTGACTCTAGAGTCCAGGACTTTCCCAACATCCTTGTCTGCAAGATGTCCACAAGATAATGAGGCATCTGATACCAGGCAGGAGTGAATATGTGTGTAGGCATCTGCACATGTGAGTCAAATGAGATCATGCAAGAGAAACACTCTGCATTATAACCCAGTTGGCCTCTGTTCCAGATGTTGTATGCAAAAATAGTTTCTGCTTATTCATTTGCTTAATATTAGGCTCATAGTCTGCATAAAGCAATTAGGAAAAACAATCTCCAATTCCCCTGTTGGAAGATTTGAAGCTATCTTAGGAAAAATGAAACATTTAGTTTCACCTTTAGCATCCCCACCACTGTTGAAGGGATCAATGGTTATTGGAGATGTAGAGATCAAAGATTTATTTTCCCAGTGTGGGTAGATGTTAGAAAATAGAACCTTGGAGGTGAATGATGTGAGTCAACTTTTGGTTCCCTTATTTATTAACTGTGTGTCTTTGGGCTAATTATAGCTATTTCCAGACTCAGTTTTCTCATCTGTAAAATGGAGCATAATAGTACTGTAGATGCCAGAAGGTGATCATGAAGATTAAATGTGTCAATATATGTTCAAATGCATAGTAAGTGCAAAATAAAAATTAGTTATCAGACTTATTACAAAGCATATCCCTTGCTTACTTTTTAAGTCTGAGCCTCTCATTACCGGCCTATGCTAATGTACCCTAGAAGCCTTACTGTCCACCACAGATGGTTTTAATCCAAAAGAGACATCACTGTCAAAGAAATGAACTTGACTGCTTTTAAACGACATGTCCCCACAGTGAAACCTACCAAACTGTTCCCTCAGAATCCCATCCATGCATGTGTCAGCACTGACTGTTACTTCAATTCATAATGGCATTTACAGCCTCCAAGCTGATAAATACAGACTCATAGCAGAATAATGATCAGGTAAATGGCTATCATTTGGTCTTATTCTAGTCTTCTCTACTTTTCTTCATCAATCTCTCCTTACAAAGGAGAACTTTTGCCGTTTTATAAATTTATAAAACTATTATCAAGGTATTTTGAAGCACTTCTTGCTCACTTAAAATAATATGAAAAATAAAATAAGCATCAAGCTCTCTAAAAATGTAGGGGATACTGGTGTATGGCTAGTCATTTGTAAATGCCTCACCTTCTAACAGCAAACTGGAGCAATGGGAAATCCTTCAAGTTACAAAAAAGTTTGCCAATGCTTACCATACTCAAGGGGGGAAGATGGCCACAAAGGAAAGAGCTTTTGAAATATTAAAGAAAAGGTAAAACTCTGCAGCACTTCTGATTTCCAAATCACAAAGAGAATATACAGAACAGGAAGAAAACATCAAGAAGTCATTGTAAAACAGTGCACATACCACCCTCCCAGTCAGTGACAGTAAGGAGAAAATATAGGATCAGCTTAAAAAAAACAAAACAAAACAAACAAAAAAACACCTTGCTAAGGTTATTTTATTGATGTACATTCATTTGCTAAAGACCTCTTAATTCTTCTGGGTTCCTGAAACTGTCAAAAATTCTACAAGTGTGAAGAGTGTTGTATAAGCAAAATGAATGTCTTCATCGCTGAGTGTGATGTTTTAGGCTTTATATATGCCTATATTAGCAGAATTTTTTAAAATGAAAATGCAAATCTGTTACCATTTACATTCTTCAGCCCACCTGGCCTTAAGTCATGATTTCAGTCTGGCATTTATCTTGGGGTTGTAAAGCAAGCATTCTCATCCATGCATGAATTCCATGTTGCACTTTATCCGGACTAACGACCACCTAAGATTTGAATGTAATGATCTAGTCAATTAAATAAACACTGAAAAACAAACAGAGCCCTGTTTGCTTTCAGATTTCTCACAATCTGACCCTTTGAATAAGAATGATACATGGGTGTGTGTATTGGGGGGGTGTGTGCGTTTGAGACAGAGAGAGAAAAGGGGGAGATTTAAAGAACATCCCTGCATCTCTTTGGTAAATGTAAGACATCTTTTCTACTAGAAATAGTCCTTTTGTTTCCAAACACTTGAGACTAATTGCTGGTTTGCTAGGAGAGGTCCAGGGTATTATTTTCTGCCACACTGGGGCTGAGTATCATTGTCCCAACATTCTCTAAGAGCCACCACCCATCTCTGCAAAGGCAAATCCCCCTAATGAGAGGTGGTGGAGAAAAAAGCCCCAAACTAGAAATCAGGACACCCAGGGGCCAGAAGCATAAATGGTATTAATTAGTTTGTGGCCAAGGGCAACTCACTTAACCCCCTCAAGGCCTTGGAATCCTCTATTAAATACAGGAAACTGGAATAATCACTAGGAAGATTACAACTGTCAACTTCTCTGGTTTGGTTGTGTTAACAGGAACTAAGGTCCTCCTATGTTCTCTAAATGAGACCAGAACTGAGCCACTGCTGCTTCTGAGCTCTGAATGGTACCGGCTGGCTTAAGGTGGAATCAAAAACAGCTCTGAATTCATGTGGAAGTGGGCAATGTCAAGGGCATCCTAGTAGGCATGTTGAATTTGATGTGCTGGTGAGGATCCAAAACAAGGTGCCCTTGGGTAGTTGGTGACAACAGCTTTAGGTATCAGAAGAGGAACGGAAGCTGGGCTACAAGGAACAAGGCAAGTTACGCGAGTGGATGAGAGTGAACCGGAAGAGTGAAAATGGAAAACACATGCATACGCACACACATACACACCGATAAAAAATATGAAGAAAAAAGAGAGAGAGAAGCAATCAGCGGTAAAGAATCCGCCCGCTGATACAGGAGACAATGGTCATGATTGATCTCTGGGTCATGAAGATCCCCTGGAGAAGGAAGTGGTAATCTACTCCAGTATTCTTGCCTGGGAAATCCCATGGACGGAGGAGACTGGTGAGCTGTGGCCCATGGGGTCGCAAGAGTAAGACACGACTTAGCCACTCAACAATAGACAGGCAACAGTCTGGGTTCTTTGGGCATCGACTGAGCTTAATCTTTCTTTCTGAACTGTACATCCCCTCCTCCATTTGTACTCTACCACAGAAGGAAACGGCAACCCATTCCAACATTCTTGCCTGGAGAAGCCCATGGATAGAGGAGCCTCGCAGGCTACAGTCCATGGGGTCGCAAAGAGTCGAACACGACTGAGCGACTTCACTTTACAGAAAGCCATAACAGAGGAAAGCCTAGTGGCAAATCAAGTGTGAACTGACACAGTGTATGTCACAAAAAGTCAACACCTAAAATGGCCTGACCACATAGTGGGGTTTGTGTGAAAGCATTCATTCATTCAACAGGTATTCACTGAGCACCTACTGTGTGGCAAGTACTTTTAAATACAAGAGACACAGTGAGCAAAATTCTGCTTCTTAGCATATACCTTGTGGTAGAGAATGAGACCAGCAATAAAATAAAACAGCTTTGTGTGCTGTGAGAGAAATGAGAAAGGTTTTACAAACAGAGAGGGGGCTGATCTAAGTAGTGTGGTCAGGCCTTTGCTTGTCTGGGGCCCCAAGGGGAAACTGATGGTCTACCGTATCAGCTGTTGGGGTCACTGACATGCACCTTGCTTAGCTGCTCACATTCAATGCTCACTGGCTATATAGACAGCTGTCCCCAAGAATCCACATTGGTCAGGACCAAATCAGTAGCAAATTTATCCACTGAGCAGAAGAAGAGTTCAAAAGGGGTTATACGGTAGCCTAGTATGTAACAGATGAAAGCTTCCAGCCTCCCAGCCTTCATGCTGGTTTGTTGATGAGTTTTTAATTTCTTCCTCATGGCCTCTTGGATGAAACACCAAGTAAGGAAAAAATCTAGGAGGCATTCATTTGACCCCTAAAAACATGGAAATTTCTGCTCTTCCTTGACACAGACAAGAAAAGAATCTGACCAAATGATACCTATATACTTCTTTAAAACACATATCCTCCTCTATAAAGGAGAGCTTTTTATTTCATGATAAATAACTGTCATTGTTCTGGGATTCCTATTTGATAATTCAAATCTTAAACTTACCACAGAAGAAATCAAAAAAGAAATCAAATCTTAAACTTAGGCCACTGGATTAAACCTATAATTAAGCATGAAAATATATACATACTTATGTGTGAGCACGACTCTAATACAGCATAAGATTAAAGAGTAACCATAAAATTCTACTAATGGACAGAAAGATTAAATGTCTAAAAGATGTTTATCTCGACCATTCTTGTAATGACCTTATCATCTCCTTAAGACTTCTATTAAAGTGTACCTGTTACCTTGTCAAAGAGATGACACCTGGAATAAATGCATTCTAAGGCAAAGGAGAAAGGCTGGTCCAATGCTGGGAGGCATTCTTAAGAAAGCATAGATCCAGCTGGTCAGTACAGAGAGGAAGTCAGGAGCTGGCACACCCATCACAGTGAGAGGCTACTGAGTACCTTGGAGAAAGGACACCACTGGGAGGCATGGAAAACTCTAAGAGAAATACAGACATCTGGGAAATCAGAGTTGTCAAGAGACCTTAAAATTCAGCAAACCAAGACTCCTCTCTGTAGAGAACTTGGCCTCTGGGAGAAAACAACCAACAACATAAAAACTTAAAGTTGGAAGAGACCTTTGAGACTGGGCACAACCCTCAACATCAGTGTTTCCTACACTCATCTGGGCCTAAGAATCCTCAGAGGTGCTTGTGAAAAATACAAACTCATAGTCCCTTCTCTCATAGTCCCCCACCACCAGCAATTCTGATTCATCACATCTTGAATTATCCTCAGAAAGTTCTATTTTTTAAAAGGGATTTGTATTATCTGGGGAATGTGAAAAAGATTCCTCTTGATGATGCATGAAGCTTGTCTATTAGATTCTTTATTTATCATGTGGCTCTGCATGAACTCCTATGTGCCAAGACTTATCATTCTTTAGTTAATGAATTCACTCAGTCGGTTCAGTGCAGTCACTCAGTAGTATCCGACTCTTTGTGAACCCATGGAAAGCAGCAGGCCAAGGTTCCCTATCCATCACCAAAATCGGTGATGCCATCCAACTATCTCGTCTTCTGTCGTCCCCTTCTCCTCCTGCCTTCTGTCTTTCCCAGCATCAAGGTCTTTTCCAGCGAGTCAGTTCTTCACATCAGCTGGCCAAACTATTGAAGTTTCAGCTTCAGCATCAGTCCTTCCAGTGAATATTCAGGACTGATTTCCTTTAGGATGGACTGGTTGGATCTCCTTGTTGTCCAAGGGACTCTCAAGAGTCTTCTCCAACACCACAGTTAAAAAACATCAATTCTTTGGTGCTCAATCTTCTTTATAGTCCAACTCTCACATCCATACATGATTACTGGAAAAACCATAGCTTTGATTAGACGGACTTTTGCTGGCAAAGTAATGTCTCTGCTTTTTAATATGCTGTTTAGGTTGGTCATAACTTTTCTTCCAAGGAACAAGTATCTTTCAATTTCATGGCTGCGGTCACCATCTGCAGTGATTTTGGAGCCCCCAAAAATTAAGTCTGACACTGTTTCCGTCTATTTGCCATGAAGTGATGGGACCAGATGCCATGATCTTAGTTTTTTGAATGTTGAGTTTTAAGCCAGCTCTTCCAATTTCTTCTTTCACTTTCATCAAGAGGCTCCTTAGTTCTTCACTTTCTGCCATAAGAGTGGTGTTATCTGCATATCTGAAGTTACTGATATTTCTCCCGGCCATCNAAAAAAAAATTAAATTACCTGAGGAATATGATTCAGATGATAGCCATAATGATAATTAAAAGGAATGACAATGACACCTGGGAGAAAAGGTAGACAAAATTGGGACTGGCAACGCTAGAGTGGGAGCAGGCTGGGGAGTGATGTTATCCTCCTGGTACCCAGGGCGATACTGCATACAGAATGGGGATTGTCTGAGTCCAGCTGGCACCGACAGCAGGAGAAAAAGCAGAATGTGTCTAAGTTCTCGTTCCTTTCTTAGCACTCACCTTAAAGGGGAGTCGAATGGATGCTAAGAAAAGTCACTAAACCTAAGATCTTATTACCAAAACAAAGTAGGAATAGTCCTTCACTGTTTGCTCAGTTATGTTTGACTTTTTATGACCCTATGGACTATAGCCCATCAGACTCCTCTGTCCATGGAATTTTCCAGACAAGAATATTGGAGTGGGTTGTCATTTCCTCCTCCAGGGGATCTTTCTGACCCAGGGATCGACCTCAGGACTCCTGCATTGCAGTCGTATTCATTACCACTGAACCACCTGGGAAGCCTTTAGTCATTCACTCAAGGGCTTTTGGGGGGCTCCTCTGGTGGTCCGCCTGCCAATGCAGGAGTCCTGAGTTCGATCCCTGAGTCAGGAAGATCCCCTGGAGGAGGAAATGAAAACCCACTCTAGTATTATTGCCTGGAAAGTCTTTTGGAAAGAAGAGTCTGGCGGGCTACAGACAATGGAGTCGCAGAGAGTCAGACAGGACTTAGTGACTAAATAAAAACAAACAAAAAAAGAACTTTTTACTGAGATATTTTAAAAAACTAAACATGTATTTGCATCTCATCATGGGGAGGTAGGTTGTGATGCTGTCCAGACTCGGGGAGCCACACAGCTCTTCTTTGAGGGAGGCTGAAGGTGGACACAAAGGTGATGACCAAATATCATTTAATTAAGCAAAGAAAATTCTGAGGATTTCTTCCCCAGTCCTGCCTCACCAAATGCAGTCTTCACCTTGTTCCCTCACATCACTATACCCTCACATCGCTGTGAATCTTTGGCAGCGTAGATTGCACTGAGCTATATTGGTTTGCTGAACCTCCTGGTGGATGCATAATGCAAAATTTGTGGCCAAGATAGTACATGTGGTAATAAATGGATTTTTAAATCGTATGTGTTTACAATTATAAATCAGCACTGCAGGCTCATTGATTATAAATGAAGTAAACCTAAGGAGAGAATGTATTTTTTTCTAGACTTCCTCCAAGAGGGGCCTTGGTCACTATTTCAAGGGAATGGAGAGGTCATGTGTGTGAACCAGTGGTATCAAGAAGATAGAAACAGATTAAATTGATCCCCCCAGCTCTGCTTGAAAACTACCAGCACGGTTGCTGATTCCCTCTACAAACCCTGCGTCTATCAAACTGCTTCCTTCCTGAGAAATTGCTCACTAGCACCAACTGTCTGGGAGACAGTTAGGAAATCGTTTTCCAGGCAAAGCACTAATAGCTGAATTTAGCTTTTTCATTAGCACAGAATGTAACCGCCAGGTTTCAGAGCGCATATCATCTATCTCTATAGTATCCAAAATGACTTACTTGAAGACACAGTCTTCATGTTGTAAAATCATCTTTCTGGGAGTGCCTTAAATTTCTTCACTTTGCAGAACTTAGTGGCAAGGAGCCCAACCCTCCTTGCTGGGAAGTTTTCCTAAGTGAGGACTAAGACTAGTCGATCACTGTTCCTCGAACTCATATGTGTTTCAGACACCTGGGATATTGTTAAAATGCAGATCTTGATACAAAAGTCCTGTGATGGGGCCTTAGAGTCTATTTCTAGCAAAATCCTGGTTGATGTCTCTACTGGTGATTCACAGAATACACTCTTGAATGGCCAGAGTCAGATCATTTGCAAAAGCCAATTCAATTCAGCATTCAGTTAATATGCACTTGTTCTGTGCCAAAAACTGTATCCGGTGTGGTCCTCCGGAGTTGCATCTCTAAAAGACGGCAGTATGATTGAGAAAATTAAGTTCACTTCCTGTAATGCCTTCACAAAGTTTCCAAACTTCCCCACTGACTGAAAAAAAAAAATCCGTCTTGAAACTCAGGAAATTGTCTGAGATGTTTCTGGTTGTGTGTGATAACAGTTGAGAACTCCAGTAAGAATATAATGTAAATCAAGGCATCAGTACATTACTGATCACAATGACAGACTGACTGTCCTGAGCTGGCTTCTGTTATGTGTCTGATTCCTACTTGTGGCCTGGGGAGGCTGCCATTTTGGTCTCCATTGGAGCCTGTTCTTTCCAGGAAGTTATTAACTGTTGGAGCAGTGTCTCACCATTCATTGTCTAAATACAAGGAAGCCCAGGAACTTGCCCCTTTCGCTTTCTGAAATCCCTTCTGTGTTCTTAGGAACTAGACCTGTGAGGCCACATCACTGGGCTGAACTAATGGTTGTGCCTTTTTGGTTGAAGCAGGCAGAGTACATTTGCTTTGCCCAGAAGTTTCTAGAGTCTGTCCTGAAAAGATGGAGAAAACCAGAGAGCCTGGCATAGTGGATTTATTTTATAAATCCCTAAACTGTCTTAATACTCTTCTGAATGAAAATGAAGTTGGTGTCGCTGCACAGATGGAAATGTAAAGGAAAGTTGACATCGCCGTGGGGTGTGTTTGTTTGAGTTCAGTATTCTTACAAGTTCCCCCACTTCTAAAAGTGAAGGACTGATTAAGTTAAAATAATCCTGTTAAAACCTCAACTTAGTGGCTTTCCAAGAACTACTCAGGTGTCAGAGTCTGGGTCAGTGACCCCATTCTCGCTACCATTGTTTCTTGCCAAAAGTATGAGTAGACATCAGATGATGTGTTCGCTTACCCTGGGTGAATGTGTGAGTTCCTCGTCCTTCAGATTCAAATGAGGAGCTGGTGCCTGTTGTCTGGAATGTGTAACTGGCAGAACTGCTGGGTCCTCCCCCCAGTCTCCCCAACTCCCACACAGATTTGTGTGAGACAGTCAGAGACCGCTGCTCTGCTGGTTGTACGATGTGCCCGGGTGCTCGCCTCAGCCTCAGGGTTCACCTCAGATGCCAGCATTTTGTCTGTGATGACTGGACTGTGCTCCGCCTCAACATTCTTCTAGGGGTTCTCCCAAGCTATCAGTGAGGGGAAAGGAAGTTGAAATTATTTACATATTTTAAGTACTATATATGTTGTTGTTATTATTTAGTCAATAAGTTGCATCCAACTCTTGGTGACTCCATGGACTGTAATAGCCCACCAGGCTCCTCTGTCCATGGGATTTTCCAAGTAAGAATACTCGAGTGGGTTGCCATTTGCTTCTTTAGGGGATCTTCCCACCCCGGGGGTCGAACCGGTGTCTCCTGCTTGGCAGGCAGATTCTTAGACCCCATGCCTCAGCTTTGATTTTGCTCAGTGGGGCTGGCTTTGGTTTGGATGGAGGAGAAGGGGAGTTTGCTGGTCAGAAGGACCCATGATTGAGGTCAAGATGGGTGGAATGCTAGGGGATGATACAGTGCTAAGACTCTCCACCTGGGTGATGAAGAAAAGTTCACACCCTTTCATTATCATTCTAAATTATAATTATTCCACAATCAAATTATTTCAAACCTCTTCCTACCACCTTGTAATTAACCCATCACTTTCTCCGGGGCAGCTGGCAGTATTCCAGAGAAACAGGCAAGGAGAGCCAAGTTCCCTCCCTCACCTCTTTGTAACCTTGGGTTTGTATTCAGTACATCAGTGTTCTTTTTCTTTTTTAAATTACTAAGTGCTACTTGTAGTAGCTAACACACATTGAGCTTCTACTCTCTGCTGGTCATTCTTCTGAGTAGTTTATGTGTAAGCATCTCCCACTTAACATCAGTAATTCATCCCTAAAAACCAGACATTCTACGTGAAAACAGTAACTGATGCCCTATGTCTCATTATTTCTTGTGGGACAAACTGTAACAACCAATTGCACCAAACCCAAACCCCCAACAGTTTCTGAAAGCATAATGAAACACCGGGAGATACCAATATATAATTAACAGCCAATTCTATTAAATGGAAAACATGTAAGACATCCTTTCCAGATTGCAAGACATTTATGTGGCTCTTTGTAGACAGTTACTTTGTGTGTAATAACTTCTTGCACCCCCATTTGTTGGCACTCAGAGCATCTCCACTAGATCCTGACCTTCTGCCTCTATGTACAACATATATTTTGTTTAAAGTGTTGTGTTGTGTTTCGAGATGTAAATATCCATGTTTCCTAAATAGACATTGGCCAAAAATAACTATGATGGATGACACAGTGTTTGAGTAATAAAAAAGTTCAGCTGTTTCCTCTTGAGAAAATGTAAATCAAGAGTCATTTAGCTCTCCGTCCTCAAGCATGTACTCCTATAACCCTGGGAATAGAGGAGCACAGAGTGGTGAAGTAACTTGCCCAGGGTTACCTAGCAGGTATGTAGTGATGCTGAGATGCTACATCACCAGTGCACCATGCCCCCTGTGTGCAGTGGGACTCCTCAAGACAGCATTTGCTGGTCATCTTAGAGACTGTCTGCATGCCAGACATTTTTTTTAAATGTACATATTTCTTTATTTGGCTGTGCTTGGTCTTAGTTACAACATGTAGGATCTAGTTCCCTAACCAGGGTTTGAACTGGGGCCTCCTGCATATGGAGCATGGCGTCTTAGCCAATGGATCACCAGGGAAGTCCCGCTTTCATTTTATAAAAAATCAGCACTTACTGAGTGCTGTTTTCATATCAGTTCTAGAAATGTGTATGTGGTATTTTTTTTTAATTGAGATCACATTTGTTTATAGCATATGAATTTCACGTATACAGCTTTGTATTTCAACTTCTCTATATCCTATAGCATGTAAAAGTCGCTCAGTCATGTCTGATTCTTTGCGACCCCATGGACTATATAGTCCATGGAATTCTCCAGGCCAGAATAGTGGAGTGGGTAGCCTTTCCCTTCGCCAGGGATCTTCCCAACCCAGGGATTGAACCCAGGTCTCACGCGTTGCAGGCGGATTCTTTACCAGCTGAGCCACCAGGGAAGCCCACGCTACAGCATGCTCACCACTAAAAATTTATTTTCCATCCCTCCTTGTAAAATCGACTCCCTTTTCCACATTTGTGTCCCCACCCCCCATCCCTTCCTCTCTGCTAACCACTACTCTGTTCTTTGAATGTATGTTTTTGTTTGACTTGTTCATTTATTTTGTTTTTCTGTATGTTTTTTATATTCCATATATGCATGAAATCATAGAGTATTTGTCTTCCTCCATCTGGCAAAATGTTTCATCTTTTTTATGGCTGAGTAGTAGTCCTGTGTGTGTGTGTATGTGTATGTGTGTGTTTCTGTCTGTCCGTCTGTCTGTCTCACATCTTTTTTATCCATTCATCCATGGATGGGCCCTTGGGTTGTTTCTGTATCTTAGCTATTGTTAATAATGCTGCTGTAAACATTTGGGTACATGTGTCGAATTAGTGTGTTTGTATTCTGTGGATAAATACCCAGAAGTGGAACAGCTGGATCATATGGTAATGTGTATTACTGTTAATATTTAAATAACTTAAAAGGTGTGCTTAGAAAAATAATTGTCTGTTCATGGTAACATAATTTCAAATAGCACACAATGGTCTGTGGGAGGAAAGAAGTATGTCCCCTTCTACGTCTGACCCCAGGCCTCCTCCCGGAGGCAGTTGTGATTTCTGATGCAGTGTTCCTGAGCATGTACAAGTTAACAAATGTATATGCCACCCTTCTTTACACAAAGAGGAGGTGCTGCTGCTGCTAAGTCACTTCAGTCGTGTCCGACTCTGTGTGACCCCATAGACGGCAGCCCACCAGGCTCCCCCATCCCTGGGATTCTCCAGGCACAAAGAGGAGCATAAATACAGTATATAGTGGAGGATACATCCCATATGTTTCCTGATTTTTTTCACTGAGCAATCCATCTTAGTGCTCCCTATATACCAAAACACACAGAGCTATCATATGCTTTTTGAGAGCTGTACAGAGGTCCTCATCATGGGAATACCATATTATATTTAATCAGCAGCTTATAATGGATTGTTCCCAGTCCTTTGTCACTATACACTGAGCCTCAGTGACCATCTTTGCAGTTGATTTGGTTGAATATATGGACAAGTTTATCTGTAGTTGAAATTCCTGGATGAGGAGCTACTGGGGTTTGTACAGAAAGTGAAAATCGCTCAGTCATGTCCAACTCTTTGCAACCCCATGGACTATATAGTCCATGGAATTCTCCAGGCTGGAATACTGGTGCGGGTAGCCGTTCCCTTCTCCAGGGTGTCTTCCCAACCCAGGGATCAAACCCAGGTCTCCCAGATTGCAGGCAGATTCTTTACCAGCTGAGCCACCAGGGAAGCCCAAGGATACTGGAGTGGGTAGCCTATCCCTTCTCCAGGGAATCTTCCTGACCCAGGAATCGAACCGGGGTCTCCTGTATTGCAGGTGGATTCTTCACCAGCATATCCAGAAAATGTCAGAGCAAATAGAAGAAAATGAGTAATGGTGGAATAAGTTAATAAGTGGTGGTGCCGTCTGTGAATCTGGGCAGTTTAATTTCAGAATACAAGCTCTTAACCGCCCCCAGGCTGCAATTTATTCCTTTCTCTATTCTTTCCAGTTGAAACTAATTATAAACTTTAGACAAGGGAAATATTTTGAATCTCCTTTCAAATACTCACTTCTGGTTATGTGATCAGAATGCCATGAGCGCTGTGTATCAAGAAGGCTGAAGATGCGCCTGGGTTCTGACAGCTCCCAGGGGAATTGTTTGCACTGAGGGCTGATGGATCCTTAGTGACTTTTTACCTGATAAGTCTAATAGTTAAGGTGTGACGCACTCCAGCTGCTGTAACACAAACCCAAATGTGTCTAATGGCTGAAACACAATAGATGTTTATTTCCTGCTCATAGGAGGCTGTAAACACCAGTCTGCTCTCTACACCTGCATCTCTATTTCTTCTCTGGAAACAGGTTCATCAGTACTATTTTTTCTAGATTCCATGTATAGGCAAATATATGGTATTTGTTTTTCTCTTTCTAACTTACTTCACTCTGTGACATATATACATTATCATGTGTAAAATAGATAGCTAGTGGGAAGCTGCTGTATAACATAGGGAGCCCAGCCTGGGACTCTGTGATGACCTACAGGGTGGGATGGGCAGGGCAGGGAGGCCCAAGAGGGAGGAGATATAGGTATAATGATGACTGATTCACGTTGATGTATGGCAAAGACCACCACAGCATTATAAAGCAGTTATCCTCCAATAAAAAAACTACATAAATCAAAAGGCCCTAAATGGGATCTCCTCCAAGCAGTGATATGGGGACCCAGGCTTCTTCCACTTTAACTCTGCCGTCTTCAGGAAGTGTGGCCTCTGTGTCCATCCATATTAAACCTATGGACGTGACAAGGACTTTGTACTGTCCTGCATGTTCTCCCCTGTGACCCACCTGGCTTCACAGTCTCCCAGCCTGCCCAGAATGCAGTAGAAAATCAGAATTTGTTTTACTGACTTGCACTTCACACAAACATTTGTAAAACTTAAAGCTGTTTTTTCAGATACTGTGCTTAAAAACAGGGAAGGCAATGGCACCCCACCCCAGTACTCTTGCCTGGAAAATCCAATGGACGGAGTAGCCTGGTGGGCTGCAGTCCATGGGGTCGCTAACAGTCGGACAGACTGAGCGACTTCACTTTCACTTTTCTCTTTCATGCATTGGAGAAGGAAATGGCAACCCACTCCAGTATTCTTGCCTGGAGAATCCCAGGAATGGGGGAGCCTGGTGGGCTGCCGTCTATGGGGTCACACAGAGTCGGACACGACTGAAGTGACTTAGCAGTGCTTAAAAAATATCTGCACTCTTCACTTCTCTCCCGAATACAGCCCAAGCCAAGGGCACCACTGAAAGCCTTGTTGGTCTGACTTTGCCAGGGAGGGGCTGTCCTCTTGAACAGGCCGTCCATTCTTCCAGAGAGAAATATGATATTCTTTGTGGGTTTCCTCAGTAGCTCAGTGATAAAGAATTCACGTGCAGTTCAGGAGATGCAGGTTCAATCCCTGGTCGAGAAGATCCCCTGGAGAAGGAAATGGCAACCCACTCCAGTATGCCTGAAAAATCCCAAGGAAAGGGGAGCCTGGGGAGCTACAGTCCTGACTGAGCGACCGAGCACAATATTCTCTGAGGCCATTAACCACCTCCCCTGAGAGTCTGAACATCTTTAAATGATATTTAATATTTGGAAAATATTTTGAAAAAAATTACAACTGTTCCATGAGCACAAATGGGAAGCTTTCTTTGTTTTTAATGAAGTGTAAATATTCCCTACCCTCAATGACAGAAAATCAAAGCCTTCTGGGGGAAATGTGCCATTTCTGCAACAACGAATGGGTGCCAACCTGCTGCCTTTGGCTGGGACAATGAAAGACAATCTCCAGGATTAAATTCATCAACTTCCCAAGTCCAAAAATCCCATGGAGTTCAAGTCAGGCTGTTGTTTTTGTTTTGAGGTCTGCCCACTTGGCCACATTCAGTGTCACACAATGCTTGGAGCCATGAGGGCGACTCCTCAATACTTGACAATGTGTGGTCCAGCCGGAGCTGGGCTAGGATGGTGTATGTCCAGGCCTGTGCCAGATTACTTCAAGCAGATGCTTTGTCTTCCATCACTGAGCTGGTCATGGGGACCTCAAGCTATTTCCAGCAAGGATATAGGGCAAAAACATTTTTTAACCTGAAGACAACTCACAAGCATTTGTGAGAGGTCTCAGGACATCGGGCTTCTCTGACGGCTCAGACGGTAAAGGATCCGCCTGCAATGAGGGAGACCCGGGTTCAACCCCTGGGTTGGGAAGGTTGCCTGGAGGAGGGCATGGCAATCCCCTCCAGTATTCTTGCCTAGAGAATCCCATGGACAGAGGAGCCTGGTGGGCTACAGTCCATGGGGGTCACAAAGAAACATCATGGACGATGCAGAGGTGGTGAGATGAAGCCCCTGCATGTGATGGGCTCAGGCCATCTCCTGGACCCAGACAGATGCTTGACTCTGG
The DNA here is from genome assembly GCA_006410675.1 of Oreotragus oreotragus. Classification (NCBI taxonomy): domain Eukaryota; kingdom Metazoa; phylum Chordata; class Mammalia; order Artiodactyla; family Bovidae; genus Oreotragus; species Oreotragus oreotragus. The sequence continues at coordinate 280,192 of SJYX01017218.1, forward strand.
TGCAGGGTGGCACTCCGGCCACGGCAGGGAAGCGACGAGCCAGCAGCACAGAGGGTGAAGTTACCATATGTTGCTGCCCCTGCTGGAAGTCTGCCCTATGCTGGAAGTCCGGGGCAGCAGGAGACACTGTCTCAGGAGGAGTCAGTCTGTGGCGATGGGTCATCTTCACCACCAGCTGCCCGGCTGACAAGTCTCACTGGAGAGCAGGGCCTCGGAGCATCCTCCAGGCATGGACCCAGTGAAAACAACACCTGTAAATCACTCAGCACAGTGTCCGCCCTCGAATGGATTCCTCGCTTAAGAATTGATACTACTTTGGTTATCTAAATTGAGCCCAAAAAGAACACTGAGATTTTTTTTAGCAGCAGACCATCTGGGCCAAACTGCCAGGCCGTTGTCTGTGTAACCAGGTTGCTTTGGGGAGACGTTTTGGTTGTTTCAGCCTCTGTAACTACGCAACGTGCTTCAGGCGGTATCGCTAGTAGTCCGCTTTGGGCCCATATGAGAACATCTGGGGAAGCTCCTGGATTAAAATCTGCAAGAAATCAGTGACACAAGAACATGTTTTGCTTTTGTATGTGTGTTTATTTTCATCATGTGTTTTAAAAAAAATTGTTTTTGCTTGCATTGGATCTTCATTGCCGCACACGGGCTTTCTCTCCTTGCAGCGAGTGGGGACTAATCTCCAGTTGGAGGTGCACAGGCTTCTCACTGCGGCTACCTCTCTTGTGGAGCATAGACTCTAGGTGTGTGGCTTCAGTAGCTGCAGCACACAGGCGCAGTAGCTGTGGCTGAGTTGCCCCACAGCATGTGGGACCTTCCCAGAGTTGCCCCACAGCATGTGGGACCTTCCCAGACCAGGGATCATACCTGTGTCCCCTGCATTGCCAGGCGGATTCCTAGCCACTGTGCCGTCAGGGGGTCCTAGAACACTTTTTAAAAAATTGTTTGCAAGTGAGCAGCTGTGCGCATGCATGCACACACACACACACACACATGCATACATACAAGCACACATATTTTCTTTTAACCAAGGAACTGACCAGACCGGTTTTATATAATGTAAACATCATACCCAGTTACACAAGAGAAGTGAAGAGAATGCCCCAGTGGACTTCGGAAGTTTATAACCGTCCTTGTGAGCAGGTGTCAAAACTAAACCCAGTGTGAGCTGCAGTGTGCCAGGACATGAAACCAGAGCCGGGTATTCCGTGGAACCTGCCAGGGCTGCCACCTTTCATTGCTGCTGAGAGGTGGAAGATTGCCCAGCTGCTCTGAAGTTGCTGACAGTCTTATCAGGCACTTCAGCCGTAGGCTGTCAGGAGCAAGTTCTCAACTTATCACGACAAGGAAGACATTTTTCAAATAGTAAACAGTGCTCGGGTCATCTTGCAGAAGCCCATGTCGATGTGGTACAGCCAAGCCCTAGAAGTCACATCTTCCAGCCTCCCCGATGTCAGCCTCTGTGGGAATACAGTTCAAGTTCCAGCCAGGAACCTGACACACCCAAGAAGGTGTGTCCCGCTGGCACCTGGAAACTCCAGATAAACATCTTCCGCTCCTTCCTCTGGTCACTGGAGACTGGAAACAACCCAAATATCCATCCTTAGAAGACTGGTTACTGGTTAACGATGGTGCATTTAAACAGGCGAATGCTGCACAGCCATTTAAAAGAATCGTATGTACAGACATGGAGTAGACCCCTCCCACCTCGACCAAGATATATTCTGGAGGGGAAAACACAAGACTCAGAACAATGAGGATGGTATGCTACCTTTTGGCAAAATGAAATGAAATAAAACAGGGGTGCCTTATGCGTACATATTTCATTTTGTGGTTCATGTCAATTCAGTTCAGTTCAGTCGCTCAGTCGTGTCCGACTCTTTGCGACCCCATGAATCGCAGCACGCCAGGCCTCCCTGTCCATCACCAACTCCCGGAGTTCACTCAGACTCACATCCATCGAGTCCGTGATGCCATCCAGCCATCTCATCCTCGGTCGTCCCCTTCTCCTCCTGCCCCCAATCCCTCCCAGCATCAGAGTCTTTTCCAATGAGTCAACTCTTCGCATGAGGTGGCCAAAGTGCTGAGTTTCAGCTTTAGCATCATTCCTTCCAAAGAAATTCCAGGTTTGATCTCCTTCAGAATGGACTGGTTGGATCTCCTTGCAGTCCAAGGGACTCTCAAGAGTCTTCCCCAACACCACAGTTCAAAAGCATCGATTCTTCGGCGCTCAGCCTTCTTCACAGTCCAACTCTCACATCCATACATGACTACTGGAAAAACCATAGCTTTGAATAGACAGACCTTAGTTGGCAAAGTAATATATGCTATCTAGGTTGGTCATAACTTTTCTTCCAAGGAGTAAGCGTCTTTTAATTTCATGGCTGCAGTCACCATCTGCAGTGATTTTGGAGCCCAAAAAAATAAAGTCTGACACTGTTTCCACTGTTTCCCCATCTGAAAATAAGTGTAAGATAACTATAACACAAGGCAGAAGGCGACATAGCACAAGAAAGACACAACAAATCCACAGGAAATTTTAATGGAAGGGATGTCATTTTAACCAAACAAGACTCTCTGAGGAGAAAAACTCTCTGGAAAGAAATATGACGTCTGGTCTGGTCTGCTCCCTAGTTGTAACTGCTCTCCTAGTATCCCCACCCCAATTCACATGTGCTCTAGCCCCTTCTTTACCCAAATCTGAAATCCTATCAATCCTTAAAGATGCCCTTGAGACATCTCTTCCTCAGAGGGTGTTAGTTACTGGTACTTTGTGCCTCTCTCAGCCTATTGTACATAAAGCTGTTACAGCACATATGACAGTGTATTTTATATTTCATTATATTTATTTGTATTTTATATTTATCAGCTACTGATGTTCTTGAGGGAAGAAGCTACCCTTTTCCTCCTTACACCTGTATGTTTAGTACAACACTTGATACCTTGTAACAGTGACCAAATGGATGCTGAATATAGAAATGAGACTCTGAGGTCAGAAGTCCAATACAAGTGAAACATATGTTAAGAAAAAATACAGTGAGATGTTACTGTTTTTCAGTTCGCATAAGTGTACATATGAGACTATATGAACTAAACCAGGAGTCTGCAGACTTTAGCCCATAGACCAAAGTGCCCCGCTTTGTTTTTTGTACAGAAAGCTTCCCTGGGACATGGTTGCACCCATTTGTTTCTGTATCATCCATGGCTGCTTTGATATCCATCCCAAAGCCGAGTAGATTTTAACAGAAAACATATGATTTGCAAAACTGAGAAGATGTACTATCTGACCCTTTATAGAAAAAGTTGGCCAACCCATGATACGTAATGTTTAGAATGATAAAGAGTCTAAAAATGTCATGTTATATCCTGGAGACAATTTCATTGCTTCAAAAACCCCCTGTTCCTATGAACATCCCTTCATATACGCTCTTACTACACTACTTCATACTACCTTGCTCCTACACAGACCCACTTCCACACCTGCCATCTCTATTGCCTGGTCAGTCTCACAGCAGCCACTGTACAAAGAATGGAGACCTGACCCTCTAGGCACTTAGAATTAAGTACATAAAAAACTAGCAGGAGCATCAGCAGTCCCTCTGCCTCCCACAGACCACACAGATTCTTAAGGAAAGAGTATATGCAACAAGGAGGCAGTTCCTAAGGAATATGGATAAAACCATTAATGAATTTGCATCAACATGGGCAGATATAGAGATTACCACACTAAGGGAAGTAAGTCAGACAAAGACATATATGATATCATTTACATGTGACACCTCAAAAAATGATACAAATCAACTGATTTACTAAACAGAAATAGACTCACAGAGAAAACAAACTTATGGTTGTCAAAGGGGAAAGTGGGNTAAAACCATTAATGAATTTGCAGCAACATGGGCAGATATAGAGATTACCACACTAAGGGAAGTAAGTCAGACAAAGACATATATGATATCATTTACATGTGACACCTCAAAAAATGATACAAATCAACTGATTTACTAAACAGAAATAGACTCACAGAGAAAACAAACTTATGGTTGTCAAAGGGGAAAGTGGGGAATGAATTAGGAGTTTGGGATTAACAGATACACACTACTCTATTGAAAACAGATAAACAACAAGGACCAACAAGGACCTACTATATAGCACAGGGAACTATATTTAGTATCTTATAATAACCTATAATGAAAAAGAATCTGAAAAGGTATATACCTATATAATTGGTATATATATATATATGTGTGTGTGTGTATATATATATTAAACAATCACCTTGCTGTATACCTGAAACTAAAACCTTGTAAATCAACTGTATTTCAAAAAAATTCTTTTTATTTTTTAAAAAGCAAATTTGTTGAAATTTGTTATGGGCCCTTAAAACAGGCCAAAATAATTAATGAAAGTCAAATGTGGGACTACCTATACTTTAGTCATCATTTTTTGTATTTATTTGCAGCAGGTGTGCACAATCTTGACTATCCTGAAAACTTGTGAACCAGTAGCATCCAGAGACATATTCCTTTCTTCCCTAGGCAGTGGGGCTGTTGAGCACACCAATGAATTAAACTCATCTAATGGTCCATAGTGAAAGAAAGTGAAGTCGTTCAGTCCTGTCCAACTCTGCGACCCCATGGACTGTAGTGCACCAGGCTTCTCTGTCCACAGAATTTTCGAGGCAAGAGTACTGGAGTGGGTTGCCATTTCCTTCTCCAGAGTCCATAGGGTCTCACAGAGATGAACATGACTGAAGGGACTTTGAGCACACATACAATGGCTTTAGGCTGGCTTCCCAGGTGATGCTAGTGTAAAGAAACCCCCTGTCAATCTAGGAGACCCAGGAGATGGGTTTGATGCCTGGGTCGGGAAGATCCTCCGGAGAAGGGAATGGCTACCCACTCCAGTATTCTTGCCTGGAGAATTCCATGAACAGAGGAGTCTGGCAGGCTATAGTCCATGGGGTCTCAAAAGAGTCAAACGCAACGCAACAACTGACACTACATCCAATCAGCCCTCAGGTCTGGGGTCTCCCTGCCCTCTGTCCCCACTACTGAGCTGACAGCCTTTCACATCATCTTCTCCCCTCCTCCTAGCAGAGGTTTCCACTGCTTCAGTCTCTTGTGAGTACGCAGGTGTGACTCTCACTGTATGTTTACTGTCCTTCATTGCCACACACAGAGCGGAGCAGCCAAGCCCACATCTGTTCCATTGGTAGATGTGTATAAGAGACAGGAGTTAAGAATAAGCTAGGCAAAAGCTGCTTCTCCTTTCCTGAGCTAGCCTCATAGGTCAAGCATATCACTTCTACCACATTCCTTTAATTATGACTAGCCCTCCCATTGTCAAGGGTAGAACAATAAGCTCCACCTATCAATGAGAGTAGCAAATCTCATTGTAGATGAACATGCAGGATAGTTATCTTTGGACAATAAAGGCTACCATGATAGGCAAACAATAATTATTTCTCTCCTTCTTGTGGACTAGAAATCTATCAAATAGCTGTCCTACTATAATATCTACAACTCTACCCATGGAGGCAAAAACTTGGTCCCGAGTCCTCCAGGGATCATTGTTTAACTGCATCTGTGTCTAACTGCATGTATGTCTACGTCTTAATCTGAGAATGTCTCTGACTGCCAGCTCACAAGCACAGCTAGGTGTATTCAGAGAAACCCTGACCCCTAAGTGTGGAAAGTAATCAGCTCCTTGAGCCACAAGACTTTACAGATCATGACAGAACTCTTCCCAAACAAAAGGCCATTCTTCCTCATGAGTCCATCCAAACTCCTTAACAGCAAGGGCCCTGTCTCTGTCCGCCTCCAGTTTCTATATTGGGACTGCAGCGCAGAGTGTGGTTCAGAGTTGGTACTCCATCAGGTTGCAAATATTCAACTCCATTCTCTGTGTTCTCACACGACTTCCTGTCCTACCCAGGGTCTTTACTGAATCTAGTATATCATCACTAATCCTTCCTTATTTCCCCCAGTTGGACACTCTGGATATCCAGAACAATATAAAAATACAGTTCCAAAAGCACCACTTTCCACTCTCCTTCTTCATGTCAAGTAAGTTACTTTTCTAGTATGTAATTTAAAATGAAAGCACTAAGAGATCTTTTAAAGGTGAATCTCAGAATTCCTGCTCCAGTTAACTGTTTACACTTTCCGTGCAACTCAGCTGGGCACCCACTGCATTCTGATACATTCATTTTCTCTGATACCACTCTTCTTCATGTAACTGGTCAATACTGATTATTCCGAAGTCCTAACTGTGTGTCAGCAGCCATATCTGAGTACTGAGAATAAGAAACAAAACTGCAACAGAAATTGAAGTATCCATTTTGAAATTGCAGCCAGGATTGAGGCAGACAAAGTAAAGAACTGAGTGGGAATCAGATTTAAGTGGTAAAAGTTAAGGTCTCAAGAGCCAGTCAAGAATAAAACCTATAGATTAGGGGGAAATCCAAAATGAGTAAAACAGAGTACTCTTTTCTAGGAAAGTTAAGTAAGATATACACGAGGAAAATAAGAGTCAGTTCAGTTCAGTCGCTCAGTCGTGTCTGACTCTTGGCGACCCCATGAATCGCAGCACGCCAGGCCTCCCTGTCCATCATTTCCAGGATGTCTGGCTCTAGGTGAGTGATCACACCATCGTGCTTACCTGGGTCATGAAGATCTTTTCTGTACAGTTCTTCTGTGTATTCTTGTCACCTCTTCTTAATATCTTCTGATTCTGATAGGTACATAACATTTCTGTCCTTTATAGGTGCCCATCTTTGCATGTTTAAAGTTACTCGCTAGAATTAAGGTGAAACCTGAATACTAGCATTTAGCAGTGATTGTTATGTGATTGGAAACACTTCTGAACAGTACCAAAGGTTATAGGCACTGGACATGACTACTGCTTAACATGAATCTGATTCATCCACTTAATTGTTATAACTTAGGTGGACTTTCTTCACTCCTCCCCATCTTAATTATCTTATCTCAAAAACACCAGTAATTAGACTATTCTTTAAGGATTGGTTTGAGGATTAAGTGAAATAATGTGTATAAAACCTGAGCACAGGGCCTGACATATAGTAGGTATTCCAGTCACAGTGGCTGCACTCACCCCAAGCTTAATGGCATAAAACCAGCACCATTACACAATGCCATGGATTCTGTGGGTCAGGAATTTAGAAGGGACACACCGTGTCAAGGTGGTCAGACTTCTGATGGGGTATCTCAAAGCTCCAAGCATGAGTTAAGAATAAGCTAGGCAAAAGCTGCTTCTCCTTTCCTGAGCTAGCCTCATAGGTCAAGCATATCACTTCTACCACATTCCTTTAATTATGACTAGCCCTCCCATTGTCAAGGGTAGAACAATAAGCTCCACCTATCAATGAGAGTAGCAAATCTCATTGTAGATGAACATGCAGGATAGTTATCTTTGGACAATAAAGGCTACCATGATAGGCAAACAATAATTATTTCTCTCCTTCTTGTGGACTAGAAATCTATCAAATAGCTGTCCTACTATAATATCTACAACTCTACCCATGGAGGCAAAAACTTGGTCCCGAGTCCTCCAGGGATCATTGTTTAACTGCATCTGTGTCTAACTGCATGTATGTCTACGTCTTAATCTGAGAATGTCTCTG
>SJYX01017218.1:290666-318318 GCA_006410675.1 Oreotragus oreotragus
CAACATGGGCAGATATAGAGATTACCACACTAAGGGAAGTAAGTCAGACAAAGACATATATGATATCATTTACATGTGACACCTCAAAAAATGATACAAATCAACTGATTTACTAAACAGAAATAGACTCACAGAGAAAACAAACTTATGGTTGTCAAAGGGGAAAGTGGGGAATGAATTAGGAGTTTGGGATTAACAGATACACACTACTCTATTGAAAACAGATAAACAACAAGGACCAACAAGGACCTACTATATAGCACAGGGAACTATATTTAGTATCTTATAATAACCTATAATGAAAAAGAATCTGAAAAGGTATATACCTATATAATTGGTATATATATATATATGTGTGTGTGTGTGTGTATATATATATTAAACAATCACCTTGCTGTATACCTGAAACTAAAACCTTGTAAATCAACTGTATTTCAAAAAAATTCTTTTTATTTTTTAAAAAGCAAATTTGTTGAAATTTGTTATGGGCCCTTAAAACAGGCCAAAATAATTAATGAAAGTCAAATGTGGGACTACCTATACTTTAGTCATCATTTTTTGTATTTATTTGCAGCAGGTGTGCACAATCTTGATTATCCTGAAAACTTGTGAACCAGTAGCATCCAGAGACATATTCCTTTCTTCCCTAGGCAGTGGGGCTGTTGAGCACACCAATGAATTAAACTCATCTAATGGTCCATAGTGAAAGAAAGTGAAGTCGTTCAGTCCTGTCCAACTCTGCGACCCCATGGACTGTAGTGCACCAGGCTTCTCTGTCCACAGAATTTTCGAGGCAAGAGTACTGGAGTGGGTTGCCATTTCCTTCTCCAGAGTCCATAGGGTCTCACAGAGATGAACATGACTGAAGGGACTTTGAGCACACATACAATGGCTTTAGGCTGGCTTCCCAGGTGATGCTAGTGTAAAGAAACCCCCTGTCAATCTAGGAGACCCAGGAGATGGGTTTGATGCCTGGGTCGGGAAGATCCTCCGGAGAAGGGAATGGCTACCCACTCCAGTATTCTTGCCTGGAGAATTCCATGAACAGAGGAGTCTGGCAGGCTATAGTCCATGGGGTCTCAAAAGAGTCAAACGCAACGCAACAACTGACACTACATCCAATCAGCCCTCAGGTCTGGGGTCTCCCTGCCCTCTGTCCCCACTACTGAGCTGACAGCCTTTCACATCATCTTCTCCCCTCCTCCTAGCAGAGGTTTCCACTGCTTCAGTCTCTTGTGAGTACGCAGGTGTGACTCTCACTGTATGTTTACTGTCCTTCATTGCCACACACAGAGCGGAGCAGCCAAGCCCACATCTGTTCCATTGGTCAGAATTGTATCATTTAGTTAAACGAGCAGGCAATGACCCTGGTAAAGTAACTGCAATTAAGTCCAAGCTTCCCACAGTGAAATGCAGTGGTGGAGATACACAATTATTATTACAGGGTTTACAGTGATACAGAGTCCAAAGACTTAATTTCTTCACTTCCAGAGAAGATTTCTTTTTTTTTTTTTTTTGCTAGACTATCTTTTCCTAGTCTAAAAATAGTACCTCCCAAGATAAGGAGTTTACAGTTGTCACAGTCAATTTATCCCCAAAGAAAGTAGCTCTCTTTCATCTGCTCTGATTCTATCTTCATAGAGTGAATTCAGATGCAATCACCAAGCATTACTTCCAGTTAGCTTCCTGTTGTGAAATCATTTTTAAGCAGATTTTTTAGTTGAAGAATGCTCATGTCCTTTACAAATAGCAAGGTATAATAGTTGAGTGTTTCTATTTCTAAGTTGCATTTGCTATGGGCTAAGTCACTTCAGTTGTGTCCAATTCTTCGCAACCCTATGGACTGTGGCCCCCCAGGCTCCTCCATCCATGGGGATTCTCCAGGCAAGAACACTGGAGTGGGTTGCCATGCGCTCCTCCAGGGGATCTTCCCAACCCAGGAATCGAACTTGCGTCTCCTATGTCTCCTGCATTAGCAATGTAAGCTGCACTGCCTGGGTTCATATCCCAGCTCTACCAACCTCAAGCAAAATAATCTCTTCCCCTCTCTATACCTCAGTTTCTTCACCTAAAAAATGATGACAGGGCTTACCACATGATGATGTCAGAAGGATGAAGTGAGATGATATAGCCAATCTAACATTCTTAGAATAGTGAAGTGAAAGTCACTCAGTCGTGTCTGACTCTTCATGACCACATGGACTATATACAGTCCATGGAATTCTCCAGGCCAACAACTGGAGTGGGGAGCCTTTCCTTCTCCAGGGATTCTTAGAATAGTGCCTGCCATAAAACGTGCATCAGCAGTATTACTGCTCACTCTGGATTCATCGTTATTTTTCTACACAGCATCCCCACACTACCCATTGTTCCACACAGAAGTGACTCTGTCTTGTTAATGGCTTTTGAAAAGTGGTTTTGAAAATGCTGTTTTATGTTTCTGATCCCAAACACACGCTTTTCTGTCATGGACAAAAGCTATAATTTCTAGTGCTAACTCTACCCTTTTTCATTAGTAATGAAGCCATTCACTTAGGGCTCATATCTCAGTTCTAAGTTAAAGGAAAACAATGATTTCACATATGTATGTATCAAATTACATATGTTTAACTTTCCCAACAGAATCCGAACAAATTGTTTGCATATGTTACTGTCAAACAACAGAAATAATTTCACAAGTCTCATTCTGTCCCATCATAGTTCTCATAGTTCATCATTGCTTATATGTAAGATCAACTGCATTCTTTCAATAGCCCAGCATATTTAAATTTCTATTAAAAAAGTGTGACTGGTTGCCATAGTGGAAAGCTATTAAAAATATGATGGGTCTCAGTGGAAAGGAATGGCCCAGTACTCTTGTCTCCTAGGTGTTCATTTTTATAGATTGTATTTGCTACTCCATTAATTTTGTGCATTTTCAAAAGGAAAATCAGCTTTTCAGAAATCACACTATCTATATCTTTTCCCTTAATAACTTTAGAAACCATCTAATTTCTTCCAAATTTGTGGAAAAGACAGGACTTAGAATTTTTCCTGAAATTTCAAATATGTACACCTACATAGAAACATACTCCAAAAATAATTTTCAAAATAATTAAATAACAAGTATCTGCTAGACCAGCATTCTCCCAACTGTCTTATACTCCTGGGTCTTAAAAATAGGTTGCTTGGCAAGACAGTCTACACCCCTTGCTTCTACTTTCTCACCACTTACTCTCTAAACCTTAGTATTCTATCCCCCACTGGAGCTACTAGTCACCTGGGCTTGAATCCTAGGAATCATCTTTGATTTTTCTCTCTATTTACTATACAAAATCAATTACCAACTTCTTTCTATTCTTCCAAAGAAATGACTCACAATTACAACTATTTCATCTTCTGGGACACCACCATTAACTACCCCCTGCACGGCTGAACCTGATTCCTAACAAGCTCCCCACCCCAGCATCTCTCCACACTGATCTACAAGGTACATGTGCATATGAACGCTCACTCATGTATGCATTCGCATCAACATTCTTCCTGGATTCCATGTTGTAACTCCAAAACAAGAAAATCTTGCCAGAAGTTACCAAACACCATGCATACATTTCTGTCCTATGTGAGTGTTTCTGTTTTGCATATAGATTCATTTGTATTATTTTTTTGATTCCACATAGAAGTGATATCATATTGAAATAGTATTTGTCTTTCTCTTATTTCATTTAGTATGGTAATGTCTAGATCCATCCATGTTGCTGCAAATGGCAATATTTCATTTCTTTTTTTAAATAGCCAAGTAATATTACATTAAGGCACTTTCCCAGGGGGCTCAGTGGTAAAGAATCTGCCTGCCAATGCAGGAGACACAAGTTTGATCTCTGGGTCAGGAGGCTCCTCCAGAGTAGGAAATGGCAATCCACTCCAGTATTTTTGCCTGGGAAATCTCATGGACAGAGGAGGCTGACAGGCTACAGTCTATGGGGTTTCAAAAGAGTAGGACATGATTTAGCAACTAAACAACAATATTCCATTATATATATATTTCTTTTTTTAAATAGCCAAGTAATATTACATTAAGGCACTTTCCCAGGGGGCTCAGTGGTAAAGAATCTGCCTGCCAATGCAGGAGACACAAGTTTGATCTCTGGGTCAGGAGGCTCCTCCAGAGTAGGAAATGGCAATCCACTCCAGTATTTTTGCCTGGGAAATCTCATGGACAGAGGAGGCTGACAGGCTACAGTCTATGGGGTTTCAAAAGAGTAGGACATGATTTAGCAACTAAACAACAATATTCCATTATATATAGATATGTATGTATATATCGTATATGTGGGTCTGTACGTATATGCCACTTCTTCTTAAACCAATCATCTCTTGATAAGCATTTGGGTTATTTCCATGTCTTGGCTTTTTTAAATAGAGTTGTAATGAACATTGATGTACATGCATTTGAAAGATTAAAATTTAAAATGTGTAACCACTATGGAGAACAGTATGGAAGTTCCTAAAAACACTAAAAAAATAGAACTATGATATGATCCAGAAATTCCACTTCTGGGGATATATCCAGAGAAAACCATAACTCAAAAAGATACATGCCTCTAACATTAATTGCCACACTGTTTACAATAGCCAGGACATGGAAGCAACTTAAACATTCACCAACAGAGAAATGGATAAAGAAAACGTCATATACATATACAGTGGAATATCATTCAGCCATTAAAAATAATGAAATAATATCATCTGCAGCAACACGGGGGCACGCAGAGATTGTCGCACTGAGTGAAGTAAGTCAGACAGGGAAAGACAAATATCATTTGATATGGCTTATATATGGAATACAGAAAAAGGGTACAAATGAACTTATCTACAAAACAGAAAGAGTTACGGATGTAGAAAACAATCAACCGACGGGGGGAGGGCAAGGAGAGGGATAAATTGGAAGACTGAGATCGATGTGTACACACTGCTACATATAAAGTAGATAACCAGGGTAATAATGACCTATTGTACAGCACACGGAACTCTATTTAGTACTCCGTAATAGCTTATATGGGAAAAGAATCTAGAAAAAGAGTCAATGTACAGCTGATTCACTTTGTTGTAATGTGAAACACAACATTGTAAATCAACTATACTCCAATAAGAAAAAGAAAAATTTTATGATGTGTATTACATTCTACATGGACAGTACTTCAATTATTTAAAATATATACACTAAGAGTCTTCCATATATAAGATATTTTAGGAGAAATAAGAATGTAATTGATAAGGTCCCTGACCATAAGGAGTCTACAATTTAGCAGAGAAGGAATAAAATGAGTAAGTTTTAAGGCAAAGTGTACTAGGTATCTGAAGAACAGAAATCTAAAATTCCTAGCATGTCAGGACTCAAGAACACTCAAGTATGAGGCAGACCCAAACCAGAGAAGATAAACCTAAGGCACATGACAAGGAAGGTTGGGAAAACAAACGTGGAAACAGGCAGTGGCTCACGTCCAATGAGCTTGGCAAGTTTAGGTGTGGTTTAAACAGAAGATGTTAACTCAGAGACTGTACCTCAACAGAGATGGCATCTTGCTAATGATACTAAGAGCAAAAACAATAACAGCTCACATTTTTGAACATGTACTCTACGGCAGGCATGTCCCAAGGATTAACTAGGTTCATTCTCCCAACAGTCCTATGAAGTAATACTATCAATACTAAGCAAATTTCAATATGAGGAAAGTAAGGTTTAAACAGATGCAGTAACTTTTCAATAGTCACTCAGGTAGCAGGAGGAGTCAGCGGTAGCTAGAGGCTAGGAATTAAGTACCTCTTAAAGAAAGGTGGGCGGTGATCCTGGGTGACCATTCATTTCACAGAATGGAGAAACAGCTGAAGGAACGTGCAGCACCACACTTACCAGAGCACAGGGCTAGTGTGATCTCAATAAGTTCTATGGACTCTGACGACAGCACTGGAATCCAGACTCAGAAGGAAACCGAGATGCTAGGCAGCAAAACTAAAACAGACAAATATATAAACAGAAACTCCCTGAGGAGAGAAAGGATGGGGAGACAGTAAAGGCTGAATGAGACTTACAGGCTCACCCCCTCAAATAACTGGATTCCCTGTCTATGGAAAAAAGACTGAGGTGAAATCCAGAAGACAGCTGCCTTGAGGCTCTTGTCATTCTTCCCTCCGGGAAGTGCTAGGCACACATGAGCCTACAGATGGGCAGCATCTGTCACTCCAGAGGGATGGGCCAAGGTTTAGAAGTGCACACACAGACACTGGGTTAGAAAAGGGTCTCGTGGATGAGAGTTGACTTGTATATTCAAGAAACAAAAGAATATATAAAGACTGGGCAAAAGAAAGGGACTTCTAACGAAGCAAAGATGTAGCAGGGAAACAGGGAGCAATCTAGTTTTGCTGAAGCCAAGCATTTATTTCTAAAAGTAGCCGAAAAACATAGAAACAGGCAGTTGCCATTTTGAGGACTCCATACAGCATCCAGGGAGATGAATGATGTCCTATAGAGTTTTGAGATACTCAAGAGTCATTCTCTTCTACTTCTAACTACTAATTGTTCAAGAAAGATAAAAGGATAGGTTAAACAGCAGCTCAGCATGAATTACACAGCACATCTCTTTCTAAAGCCTTTGATCTCGCCATCACCTCGATTACTCACTGATTTGAGCCAGTTCATTACTCAATTAGTTCCTTTTCTGGGAGAGGTTCCAGGCAGGTAGGAGGCAACACTAAATCCATCACTTCTGGTGCCTGCTAACAATTCTGCCATTTGAAACTATGGGTTAAAATAAAATTTAGAGACTACTTTTGGATTCTGTTTCTCTCCCCTATTTCTCTCCATCAATAACATGGAATTAATCATAAGCCATTAATCTCTTCCAGACATGTTAAGGTTAGGGAGCCCCAGTATATACTTATAAAGAAAAAGAGCTCCATATGCCCATAAAAGCCACATAGGAAATTTCTCTGCAGGCAGCTTCATTCTAGAACAACACCCTCTAATGATGCAAATGTCCTTCACAGACAAAGGTACACCCAGAGGTGTATTTCCATTCATGGATAGTTTGGGATATAGCCAAATTCTTCTCGTCCTCCTCTTCTCCTCACCCATCATTTTTTATTTGTATTTCCACTCCCACAGCTCCCTCCGACTCCTCTCCTCTTCCACTCCGCATTTTCCACATTGGCTCAGTTCTCGTGTACACACACTCAAATGAGTTTCCTTCCCCTATATGCAATAGAGAATAATATGTGACCACTGCAAAAGCTTTTCTATTTATAATGTGTGAGAGTTTTATCATTATTACTATCAGTAATGGTCTCACATATTTGTTAAAATGACTGGAAGGGAATGAAAGAAGGGAGTAGAAAGGATAGTCTTTCTCTATTTGCATATGAAACTGGATCAAAATCTCAACGTGATAGGGAAGCTTCGTCTACAAGAGACCACGGGGATCTGAAGAGAAACTGTGTGAACACAGCTGGACTGGGAAAGAGCGACAATACATGGCTGATGGTGACAACGCGATCTCGTGCCGTTACCCTGCCTCCTTTTCAGCCTTCAGTCCTCACTTAAGAGCAGATCTGCCTGGCTGTCAATCACTGCACTCAGTACAAGAAACTATGCAAAGCATTAGTTCTTACAAACATAACACAGACATAGAAGTTTCAGAAGTCATACAAAATGATATTCCCATGGTTAGCACTATACTCTCTAAGACACTTCATCTATCTTCCAACTGATGGTGACTTCCGATTCTTCAGTATTGTTTGTCTGCTTCCTTGCCTCCACTGTTAAATATTTGCTAATATGCATACAGATAGTTACTAATGCTGGAATTATCTTGACCTGCTGCAAATCCTTCAAATATATTATTTTTTATATTTTTCAATGCCTAACCTGCAAGCATTTATTTGGGTTCACAACTCTCTGCAAAGTAGGCATTATTAACTAAAACTCAGATAATAAGACCCAGCCATGAAGCTACTAGTTCAATAAATTCCTAGTTCATACAACTAGTAAGCACTGCAATGTAAGATTCCAATCAAGATGTCTATCAATCTGTTTTAATACACCACATTGCCTTTCACAAATAAAAAGAAATCGGGTAATCGGACTAAGTACTAAATACCATTTTAATATAAAGACTGCAAGAGTGAAAAGTGTTAGTTGCTCAATTGTGTCCAACTCTTTGCAAACCCATGGACTGTAGCCTGCCAGGCTCTTCTGTCCATGGGATTTTCCAGGGTGCACATTTTTATATAAATATTAGTTATAATGCCATATAGAGCACTTTGCAGTTCTTTGAAAACTCGCATAAATAGTATGTCCATCCTCAAAGCATTGCAGGAGAGAAGCAGCATAAGAATTGATCACATTTTACAGACAAGGAAACTGAGTTTAAGAGAAAAGGAGGTTTGCCCACAGTTACGTGGTCATCAAGCAGTGGAAGCACAGGGAACCCACAGGTCTTCCCAGCTTGTTTTCCCACTGTGTTTAAAGCAGTTGTGAGCTGAGTTAAATTTCAAATTCTATCTGAATTGTCCTAACTGCTAGGATATAGTACGATATGATATGGTGATACATAATACGAAAGAACACTAAGCACTGAAGAACACGTGGACAGGGGATAGAGCTGATGGATAAACGCCGATTCTAAAGGGAGGTGCATAAGGATCCTTCCAGGTCAGCAGGCAGAAAGGTGGAAGAGACTCAAGGTGCTCTCCAGGGGCCATGTGCCAGTTCATTCTTCCTGCAAGCAGGTGGTGAACCTTGACTCATTAAAAGAGGCAGGTTCTCAGTCAATCTGGTTGGCATCCTTGCCAAAGTCTGTGAGACATTTGTTTGATGTAACAAACAAATCCCAAGAGGATCATGTCCCAACACAAAAGAAAGCTATATTTTGCTCATATAAATGCCACTGGAGTGTTTTAGATGGATGGGTAGCAGTTACCCAAGCATGATCCAAAGAGACCCAGGCACTTTTCATGTATGGCTGTGCCACATTTTGCAGTTGGCTTCCAAGGTTCCTGTGCTTTCCTTCAGTTTAGCAGGGAAGGAAAAAGAACATGGAGACAACCCCATGAGGAGGTTTACATGAGGAGGTTTACCCCACTCACCTTCCATTGGCTGAATTCAGGCACAGCAGGTCGGGGTATATTATCTCGCTCAGTGCATCCAAGGAGACAAAGAATTAGAATTGATGAATAATTGACACACTTTCCCAGAACTCTAGCAAAATTTGCCTGTGTGTGTGTGTTTTTTTTTTAATTGAATCCATACCTAATGAAATTCTAATACATTCATCAGAAAAAAAATCATATCTATTTTAACTTTTGTGACAGAAGTCCTGAACACTATTAGGGTCCATAAACAAAATAAACCATCTAATTCCACTTCAAAAATGATAGCTTCTGTGGTTCTTTCATAAATAGCCATAAGCACCTGCCGGATCAGATTTTAGTTCAGCACAGGAATAGAAACAAGCACAGCCTTGGGCTCAAGCGGATGGACTTAGGAAATGGAAAGTTCCAGATCTGACTCCTGACTGTGCTTCTCATTGGTGAGAGTTAATGTTTAACAAGTGTCAAGGACCAAGCAAGTATTTAGCACTTGACATGCATTATCCCAAAGAGTGGATTTTATGGATGCTAAAACAAATTTAGGGCTTGCTGACCTGCCCAAGGACATAAGAGAATACAGAACTAGGCTCAGAACAAAAGGCTGAGATTCCAGCCCTGTGCTCTTCTCGCCCTTACCGAGCTTCTCTGAACCCTGGCTACTTCACTTGTAAAACAGAACTAACCACACCTACTTCGCAGGTTTCTTGCAAACAGTAAATGAGCAAGTATGTAACACAAAAATAGGCACATAGTGAAAGGCCTGGCTTGTTAATAATATTAAGGAGAGGAACTGCTCTCTCAACATGAGTTTTGCTCTACCATAGTTTGTTCATCTTCAAAAAAGTATATCTGAGAAGAGTCTAATAAAAATATTCTTTATGCCATATCTCTGGGACACAGAGATCTCCAGAAATTTACAGAGGAGCAGCTTTGCTGGGAGTTTATAAGGTTCACATGGCCTCTGCAAGCACAGGGCATGATATAAAACAATATGGTCTTTAAAACAGCTATGGAAGAAAAGAGATTGAAATATATTGGTAAAGCCATAATGAAACAGTCAGCATTAGCAGCAATCTATAAGCTGGCAGACCGGACAAGAAGGATAAATACTCTCATTATGAAGGATAAATACTCTCACATGACCCACGTTGTTCTCTGTGAAATCTATGGTACGCATTTTCCCCACCAATTAGATACTCCTTTGACAGATTTGACACAAGAACATTTCCCAGCTTTAGAAGCTCTGCTTTGTTGGGAATATTTTGTGGGCAGCCATGTGATGGAGCATTTAGCATCCCTGGCCAAATGGCAAGGAACGAAGGGCAGGAAGGAGCCATAGGTTTCTCTCTTAAGGATGCTCACTGCCCAACCCAGGGATGGAAAGAGAAAAGAGTCTCAGGAACTAGTGACGGAATGATTTCCCACTGACTATATTCACAGCCACTGCCCCTCCTCAGCCAACTCCTGCTCCCAGATGGAACAGAAAATGAAACCGTCCTGAGAGACACCAAATCTCCACATTTTTAGCTCAGCAAGGAAAAGGCATGGACGCTGGTAAACACAGTCAAGGAGAACAAAATGCCATGTTCATGGCACCGGGAGGAAACCAGCCTGACTGTGGCAGAGGTCACGTTGTAGAATACAAGATACAAAGCTGAATTCACTGTATCAGATAATAACAGAACTCGAAAGTCAAATATAAAGCCAGACACTCTGCTCTTCCATTCACTGTCTCACTTAACTTTATTTCACCTTCACAACTTCCATGTGAAGCCGATGTTCTTTCCCCTCATCTTACAGATTTTACAGATGAGGACACAAATCCTCAGAGAAGTTACATGACTTGCCCAAGGTCACACACTTCATGAACTCCAAAGCACAACTCCTTTTTATTCCGAATTCAGGCTCCTGAGGCAGGAGGCACTGGGGGTACACGGGGAGGTTTCTGAACCTATCGACTCAGTGCCTTGTACTGCATGGCTGGCACTAAAGAAGCCTAGAACACCAGGTACTGCCTCAGAGTTAGAGTGTACCTACATTTTAAATCAGAGCACCATTTCCACAGCCCACATTTATCAGCTTGCGGAGCTGTAGGTGAAGGGCAGGGGAGGCACACTTGGGTCTCTTCATTTTGAGATGCCCGGTGAGCATCTCTGCTGACCTGTTACAAGAATGTTGCCCTTCCTATTCCCACACAGTGTAGCTGGTTCTCTCTGGAACCTCTGGTCTCCCTCATCTTCTCATGTCTTTCCTAAACACTTCATACAATCAATCATGTAACGGCCATCAATTCAGGGTTCTACCAACATACCAAAACATGGAGCCAAGAACGGCTGCCTCTGATAAAAACTGAGGGACAGACAGTGAGAAAGGTCACCAACTGAAAACAAAGACTAGGGAGGCTTTGACACATGATCACTTCTCAGTGCCATCAGACCCACTGCAGCGAGCAAGGATCATAAGAGCGAAACAGTGGCTAAGCCTACACACCAGCTGCCTGATGTTTTCGAACTGTTGAGATTGGATACGTCCCTTGGTATCATGGGTTGCTGATTGTGCCAATTGACGGACATGCAAGAATCAATACTGCCAGGTCTCTGAGTGCCTGCTACCTGCGGCCCACTCAGCCAAAGGCATCACTTCAACTTGAGGAAACTGCTTTGGTCAGAGCTGACACCCCAGCCATTTTTAAAAAGCTAAAAGAAAAATCATAAACCATGCATAATTCTGTCTCTAGCAGGCAAAAAAGAAGAAAAAGAATTCCTAAATTGGTTGATATTAGTTAAGTCAGTGCAGAAGTTAATCCGTGTATCATTTATAGTTTGCCTTCAAATGCACAGTTCCTCCACATTCAGGGCTCCTCCACATCAGCAGGCTCGGCCAATCATACACCATGTAGTACCCTAGTATTTACTACTAAAAATATCTGCTTGTAAGTGAACCCATGCATTCAAGCTCGCGTTTTTCAAGGGCCAACTACACACATACACCAACTTGCCACATTTGGACGGGATTAGAAAGTAGAAGCGTCTTAACTGTACCTGAAGGGAATGAACTAAACCAGTGATTCTCAAAGAGCCAGCCCAGATCACCAGTGTCCACGTCAGCTGGAAGCTTGCTGGGATTCAGGTTTGGGAACGCTTGCCAGATCTCCAAAAATAGAAACCCTATGGGTGGAGCCTAGCCATTTGTGGTTCAACGCCTGCTCCAGGTGTTTCTGATCGAGCTGTTTGGTAACTATTGAACTAAGACCACCTGAACACACCTTTTGACCCTTAACTGAAGTAAAATCACAGCTGAAATTATCCACAGAAGATGAGGAAAGTAGATTTATTACTTAGGATATAGTAGTAAATAATTAAGTCCTTTGTACCAGTTTTATGAGATGAAATAGTTGGATGGCATCACCACTGTCAACTCAAACTCAAGGGACATAAATCTGAGTGAGCTCTGGGAGTTGGTGATGGACAGGGAGGCCTGGCGTGCTGCAGTCTATGCATTGGGTTGCATAGAGTTGGACACGACTGAGCAACTGAACTGAATTGAACCAGTTTTATGTTCTTTGAGAACTTACATATGTTCATTTCCTTCTTCAATTTCCTCATCTCTAAAATGTGAATAATAGTATAATTTAGTTCACCAGGAAGTTGTGAGGATTAAACGAAATAATGTTTGGATTCACAAAATGTGACTGACACAATTGTCAGCATTCAAAAATATTAGCTATTATTATTACAGTTCAAATTAACACCAAAACCAAAACATCAAAACCTGAAGAAAATGTCCACAAGGATAATTAAATTTAAGGAAACCAAATATAAATAAGAAAATTTACAAATCAGGAAGAAAAAGCGACCAGATATAAATGAGGAAAAATAGTACATCCACTATGAATGAAAAACTGTAGGAAGTGAGAAGAAAGATAAGAGAAAATTTTCCAATTGTGAAGTTAGTAACAGCTGAACAGGTAGTTAACAAGATCTGATAACCATTCCATTAGTCCAGCTTCTAATGTGAGGAGAAAAAATAAATGTAACCTGTCCTTCCTTAGAGTAACCCATTCTAGGAGTAACTCATGCTCTCTTAACCTGGAAAATCAAGACCAAGGAGCAGAAGATGGGGTAAAATATTCCACAGTATAACTCCATTGGACTTAGTGACAAAATGGACACTAAGTCCACTTAAAAAGCAAGAATTTTTGACAATATAAAACTTAAAATAGCAAGTTTTGTTGCCATTGAAAAACATAAAACCAACCAGATTTTTTTTTAATAAAACAAAAAAATTCTGCCTATCCAAAATCAAGTTGCAGAAGAAAGTTTGTGATCTGAAACCCAACTGAATTTAAGTGCATAAGGAAATTTCAAGAATCAATTCAAAAGTCAAATTATGGGACAAGTAAGCTAGAGTTGATTTCAATGAAGCAAAAACACTCTTAAAAATTCTTTGGTTATTTCAAAACTCAATCTTCTAACTGGCTAAAGACTTGAAAAAGCAGAAAGAAGCCCTTTGCAAGGACTTCCAACTCATTGACTTCATTCATCCAGAACTTGCCTGATTGATCTGTCATCTTCCTCCCAGGGTGATGGAAATGATTTTCACTTCATCCACTTGTCCCTGTGGTGTTCTATTCTTTAGAGCATTGTAAGCATGTCAACTGCAGAGGTAGAGATCAACCTGTACAGTTCATGTCTAATTCAGCCGTTGCAGGCAGAGGAAGGCAGAAATATATGTATAAGTGTGGACTGACCTTGGCAGTCATGCAAAGAGAAAACTGTCCTCTCAATGCCACTATTTCCCCCTCCTGCTGAGTTTTCAAGAGCCCTTTCTTCCCAGACCTTGTGAGAGTACAGAAATATTTCACGTACTTAAGGATCATAAGGAAAGGGCTAAAAAGTGGCTAAGCCTACACACCGGCTGCCTGACA
Organism: Oreotragus oreotragus; assembly: GCA_006410675.1. Taxonomy (NCBI): domain Eukaryota; kingdom Metazoa; phylum Chordata; class Mammalia; order Artiodactyla; family Bovidae; genus Oreotragus; species Oreotragus oreotragus. Next base: position 304,720 of record SJYX01017218.1, read on the forward strand.
TTTTCGAACTGTTGAGATTGGATACTTCCCTTGGTGTCATGGGTTGCTGATTGTGCTGACTGACAGACATGCAAGGATCAATACTCCCAGGTCTCTGAGTGCCTGCTACCTGCGGCCCACTCAGCCAAAGGCATCACTTCAACTTGAGGAAACTGCTTTGGTCAGAGCTGACACCCCAGCCATTTTTAAAAAGCTAAAAGAAAAATCATAAACCATGCATAATTCTGTCTCTAGGAGGCAAAAAAGAAGAAAAAGAATTCCTAAATTGGTTGATATTACAGTTAAGTCAATGCAGAAGTTAATCCGTGTATCATTTATAGTTTGCCTTCAAATGCACAGTTCCTCCACATTCAGGGCTCCTCCACATCAGCGGGCTCGGCCAATCATACACCATGTAGTACCCTAGTATTTACTACTAAAAATATCTGCTTGTAAGTGAACCCACGCATTCAACCTCGCGTTTTTCAAGGGCCAACTACACACATACACCAACTTGCCACATTTGGACGGGATTAGAAAGTAGAAGCGTCTTAACTGTACCTGAAGGGAATGAGCTAAACCAGTGATTCTCAAAGAGCCAGCCCAGACCATCAGTGTCCACGTCAGCTGGAAGCTTGCTGGGACTCGGGTTCCGGAGTGCTTTCCAGACCTCCAAAAATAGAAAGGCTATGGGTGGAGCCTGGCCATTTGTGGATCAACGCCCGCTCCAGGTGTTTCTGATCATGCTCAGTTTGGTGACTATTGAACTAAGACCACCTGAACGCACCTTTTGACCCTTAACTGAAGCAAAATCAGAGCCGAAATTACCCACAGAAGAACAGGTGGTTCAGGAAGTGAGTTAGTATCTATGGCCAACTATGTTGAGGTATCCATGAAGAAAGGTGTTTCCAAAGCCAAGCCAGTGTGAGGGACGCGAGAGCCGAGTTCCCCCTTCAATTCTGCTCATTTGCTTTGCTACCTTATTTGCATTGCTACCCTGCCTCTGGAGCTATTTCTGCATCACTAAGGTCAGAAGAGTAAACCCTTATTGGTGGTTTCCAAATCCAGAAACTCATCAGAAGGCTTTAACTATATTTCTGGGTACCACCCCAGATCTTCTTCATCAGAATCACAAGAAATAAAGCCCAGGATATCTATTTTCCAAAAATTCAGCTCTGGAATGATTTGATTAGATGATCACCAAGGACCATTTTTGTTTTATACATTGTATGCTGCTGCTGCTGCTAAGTCGCTTCAGTTATGTCCGACTCTGTGTGACCCCGTAAACGACAGCCCCACCAGGCTCCCCTGTCCCTGGGATTCTCCAGGCAAGAACACTGGAGTGGGTTGCCATTTCCTTCTCCAATGCAGGAAAGTGAAAAGTGAAAGTGAAGTCGCTCAGTCGTATGCCCAGCACTGATTTCTCCTCCAAGTACAGAACAAAGAAGAAATGCCTTTTACCATCAAAATCTTTAGATATAAATGGGAATCAGTTCTCCCAAGTTGTTATGCTTCTCTATTGCTGAGTAGCAAACTACTCAAAACTTAATGGCTTAAGATGATGACATTAATTTTCCTCCTGAAGCTGCCATTTTGCCAGAGCTTGATGGAGACATTTCACCTCTCTTCCATTCATTCTATCTGGGGCTGCCCAGGACTAGGGGCTGGAATATATGCGTTCCCAAATGTCTGCTGGTGGAGCCTGGTTGTCTGCTGGGACCCCTGCAGGTGCTGCCACCTGAAACTCTTACACGACGCCTCTCCACGTGCTGCTCAGCTTCTTCCCAGTAAGGTGTCCGGCTCTAAAGGTGAGCATCCCAAGAGAGAGAAAGCAGCAGAAGCAAAAAATTCTTGTCCCTTTTACACTTTAAGGTCACATAGCTGCTGGCATCTCCACCTCATTCTCTTCATAAAGAAGTCATGAAATCCCACCCAGCCTTAAAAGTATGGAAAATAGACTCCACCTCTTGAGAGAGAGTGGCAAATTTCTGGAAGCATGTAAAACCAGAAATATTTTGGGGAACTACCACCTGCCATACCATGAGTAAAGTAGAAGATATGTAACAGAGAATAAGGCAGGATGGTAAGAAATAGCATTGGAAAGGCACTGAGTTTAAAAGAACTTGAAAATCAGGAAGAAGAGTTGAGACATGCTTAGGTAGGAAATCAAGCCATGGATGGGTTTTGAGCAAAGCATTCTTTGAGCAAAGGATTCTTAGTGCATTTCACCCCCACAAGAGATACATACTGTAAATAAAGGTGAACTTTGTAAAGCCCTCTAGGGAAAGTGTGTTATAGGCCTGGAGAACTGAGCTCTGTTTCTTCTCTGTGACTGCTCTCCATTACTACAGTTGTGATTTTAAGAAAAAGAGAACAATGGGAGCATTTTGAGGCGTTTCCCACATGCCAGACATTTTGAATGTATTATCTTGTTTAATCATCACAAGAACAACCAGAGGTCAATATTATAATCACCACTTTCCAGATGAGGAAACTGAAGCACAGCTCAGAAATGTTAAATAACTTGCCCAAAGTCAAAGAGCTTATAATCCATAGAGTCATGATTAAAACACAAGTCTGACTACAAAGTGAGGACTTTCCCACTGTGTTGTTCTATATGGCATCCTCATTTTGAAAGTGTAAATTCTCACACATTGTATGTTTCATGCAAAAATATAAACAAAGCAGTAGTCACTCTCTATGTATGTTTTAATGTCAGATAATGGAAAATGCTCAAACTACCACACAATTGCACTCATCTTACACGCTAGCAAAGTAATGCTCAAAATTCTCCAAGCCAGGCTTCAACAGTACAACTATGAAATTCCAGATTGTTCAAGCTGGATTTAGAAAAGGCAGAGGAATCAGAAATCAAATTGCCAACATCCATTGGATCATTGAAAAAGCAAGAGAGTTCCAGAAAAACATATACTTTTGCTTTATTGACTATGCCAAAGCCTTTGACTGTGTGGATCAGGACAAACTGTGGAAAGTTCTTTAAGAGATAGGACTACCAGACCACCTGACCTGCCTCCTGAGAAATCTATATGCAGGTCAAGAAGCAGCAGTTAGAACTGGCTATGGAACAACAGACTGGTTCCAAATCAGGAAAGGAGTATGTCAAGGCTGCATATTGTCACCTTGCTTATTTAACTTATATTCAGAGCATATCACGAGAAATGCTGGACTAGATGAAGCACAAACTGGAATCAGGATTGCCGGGAGAAATATCAATACCCTCAGATATGCAGATGACACTACCCTTATGTCAGAAAGCCAAGAAGAACTAAAGAGCCTCTTGATGAAAGTGAAGAGGAGATTGAAAAAGTTGGCTTACAACTCAATATTCAGAAAACTAAGATCTTGGCATCTGGTCCCATCATTTCATGGTAAATAGATGGGGAAACAGTGGAAACAATGGCAGACTTTATTCTGGGGGGCTCCAAAATCACTGCAGATAGTGACTGTAGCCATGAAATTGAAAGACGCTTGCTCCTTGGAAGGAAAGTTATGATCAACCTAGACAGTTTATTAAAAAGCAGAGACATTACTTTGCCAACAAAGGTCTGTCTAGTCAACGCTATGATTTTTCCAGTGGTCATATATGGATGTGAGAGTTGGACTGTAAAGAAAGCTGAGCGCCAAAGAAATGATGCTCTTGAACTGTCGTGTTGGAGAAGACTCTTGAGAGTCCCTTGGACAGCAAGGAGATCCAACCAGTCCATCCTAAAGGAAATCAGTCCTGAATATTCATTGGAAGGACTGATACTGAAGCTGAAACCCTAATATTTTAGCCACCTGATGTGAAGAACTGACTCATTTGAGAAGACCCTAATGCTGGGAAAGATTGAAGGCAGAAGGAGAAGGAGACAACAGAGGATGACATGGTTGTATGGCATCATGGATTCATTGGACATGAGTTTGAGTAAACTGTGAATTGGTGATGGACAGGGAGGCCTGGCATGCTGCAGTCCATGTGGTCACAAAGAGTTGGACATGACTGAGTGACTGAAGTGAACTGAACTGAATGCAAAATGAAAGCAACGGAAGATTCAATTAAAATTTTCTGCTTTCGCCTTGAAATAAGAACTTTGTCAGAGAAATAGAAAGGTAGGCGCTATATTCCAAGTTACTATGAGCTGTAAGATGTACATTTTCTCCGTTATCACACACAGAGATGCACCTCAATGATTCAGAAAAGCACAGTCTCTGAAAGATCAAAAGAAAACTACAAAAAAGTAGAGAGAATTTATAGAGACTGCATGGTCCTTCCATTATTCCCTTTCTACTAAAAACAGCATTCACATCTCATATTTTTTTCCCTTTGGAAATCACATTGTTTTTCTTATTCTGATATTCAATCTGTAACCCTGACCATACCATATCCCTGTGACCAGGGACAAATTGGAAGGATGACAATGCTTACTTACTTTTAGAAATTTTATTAGCAACTACTCACCCCTAAGTACTTAAAATGTCCTCTACGGATTGAAAAAAAAGTTTGTGATATTTATCTTGCCCAGTGGAATCTGTATTATAACAAGAGACTTATGGGTATAAAAGTAAATCTCATAGCAGAATTGCAGTTTGCAGGCTTTGTAAAAGAGGCTAAGCACCAGGATCTCTGTGAGTGAGAAGGAAGTGTTCAGCACCTCCTCCAAATCTATTATATACACACTAATACACTAATTAATTTAAATTTTACCCAAGTCACTTTCATATGTAATTCCTCAAGAAGTGAGCTGGCTTAGACTATGACAATGAGATATTCCACTATAAGGTATTTGGTCTTATATATATATATACACACACATATATATATATATAAAACAGAGCATATCCATGAGCATTTTCTCATTTAAGTTTATGAACAACATTGGGAACTGTTATTACCACTATCTCACAGATAAGAAAACTAAGACACCAAGGGTTGTTTAAGATCACATTCAACAATGCTAAAGTTCTTCTTCAAGGAGAGCTATAGCAGACATGTGGAACCACAAGCTCTTGCCCTCTGTAGCAGCCTAATGTCATATGGGTATCTCTCCCAGATAGCCTGGGCCCCTGAAAAAAATCACAGAGAGTTATGCTGTTGATTTTTTTCTGCAATGGAAAGCAAGAACAACCACCCATCACTAAGTCCCACCAAGAGGAAATAGAGCCCATAGGAGTGTGAGGCTCAGAAGGAGACACAAAGATTCCAAACAGACCACATGCTGAGAGTTTCCACAAGGTCACTGGAGAAGCTTCCAACCTCCTGCTCCCAGAGCAACATGGGGGTGACTATGAGCACCACCATCTCAGAGGTAAGAGTTAAATTCCTTCTAGGTGTGGCGACATTCTCACGCATGAACAGAGGAATGAGGAAGTGAATGTACCACCAAGGAGCTTGCAAGAGTTCTAGCATGGTGACCAAGACAAGTGCAGAGATAGACTCTCTACAGTACAGAAGGGATGTGCCTTACAAAAGATACCCAAAAAAGCACCCTTGGAAGTATATGAATGGTAACCAGCAGAAGCAGAAGTGGGCTCTGCTTGATTCCTCACACCCTGGCCTTGGACTCTTAGCCAACACCAGTACATGCTGGTTCCCTCTGCTGTGGCCAAGTCTGGGTCCACTGGCTGTCTTGGCATCTCATGGCCCCGTGTGATAAGTGGCTGATTTATGTGGCAAAGAAAAGCCAGTCTTTCTCATTTGCATTTTACCTTATGGAAATTTCCTTTCCAGCTCATAACTCTCCCAGTGCTGGCATTTGGGTCATTTTCTTCTCCAGTTGGCTTTGTCAAACAGCAGCGAACTGCCTGGGCATTTGGCCACAGCAGAGGGTCAGGCCAGTGCTTGACTGAGATAAAGTGCATTTGACTTGGCAGGTGTACCCAAACACCCCAAGGGCAGTGGGAAGCGTGCTTTATCTAATTACTCACAGCCACGCCACTGGGGTAGAGTGGGGCACTGGCCAAGGGTAGAGAGAGCTCTCTCTTGTTTTAGCACTGGCCTGCCTTGGAGAAGACAGACTTAGATTTAGAACACCACCCTCCAAACCTGGCAATTTGTACATTGGAAAATCTGACTGAACAGTCACGAAGGTGAAAAAATATAACCAGAAGTCTTCCCTAGACACCTGCAGACACCTTGAACCTAGGACTTCCTGCCGCCTCAGGCAGTGACCTTGGTGTAGTTACGTGACCGTACTTTGCCTCCAGGTCCAACACTACGTGAACACCTTCCTGCAGAGCTGCTCACCCAGAACTTAACAGACTGAGAAACTGGACCTTTGGAGTGAGAATTCTTTGGATAAAATATGCTATGTCATCATTATAGTAGAATATATTCACATCTGATTTTTTTAAATATAGATGGCTAGGAGGAATTTTTAAAAGAGAGGTCATATTTCCAAAGGTTCTAGAAGAAATCCATAGTTTTACAAAAGACAGGAACTTTGGAGTAAAGTTAAAGATAATATATTTATTTGATTAAATGGCTCACTTTAGGACAAAGGACTTTACTTGTCCCATTCACCTGTGTATCTTGAGTGCCAGTCATGTCAGTGCATTAATTAGCACTGGTTTAAATGAATGACTGATGGAGAGGACCATGGCTATGTCTAGTCTCCTAGTCTCATACTTAATGCAAGATAGGCCCTTAATAACTATTCTTACTTTTCGTAGTTTTCTCCCTGACTTTTTTTCCAACATTGCCAAAAATACAAAGCTTCTTCTAGGTAGGCCTCAGATGTTCAGTATCTTTCAAAAATATTGAGTACCTGAGCATATTCTCTAATTGTTTCCTCGTCAGGTTTTCTAATCTTTATCTTATGACTAATTTGTTTGTGTTCTATCCTTGGTGGGTAAGGAGGGAGAACAAATAACCAAGAATGACAGGATGGGTCTATCATAGCCCTGAACTGAGAAATCAAATGAAATACATGACTCATCGGGGGTTAACCATATGCAGAAAAGGATATATATATATATATATATATATTTGAATGACTTCAGTAGAAGTCTATGCTGTATTTGAGAGGAGAGAAAAGTGTTGTTAAGTTAAGTAGACCTCTAGAATTCCAGAAATATGTGTCAACCATGAATTTAAGATGGAAAACAAAATATGCAAGTTAGAGAACACTGACCATTCAGCTCAACCCCTTGGTTGTACAGACTGGAAAACTGAAATTCAGAGACTGCCCAAGGCCGTGTAACTCATCAGAGTCCAGCCATGGCCTTGATCACATTTGTTTCACCTTCTAAGGCAAGCTGAATCTCTAGCCTGGTGCATTTGCTAAGGCCAAATTTCACAGGGCTTATACCACTTTACTCAAAAAGCACATTGGACAGAGATCCAGTGGTACTTTAAGTGGTTCTTGGGTAAAGCAGACCATTTACAATCAGCTTCTTTGAATAACAGGGTTGGCAAATGTCACACAAATTTGGCCTGACAACAGCTGGAAGGAGTCAGATGTCTCACACAGGCCTCAGAGCCCAGTGTCCACTCTGCACTGATTTTGCAGACTGAGCAGAGCACTGACTCTTCCCACAGAGACAACACGCTCGGGGGACTCTGGAGTCGTAAACTGAATTCTCATCTTCGTTCTGATTTCATTTTGATTTAATAATGCAGATGACACTGCTCACTGCTCCAGATCCTGAGAGGAACTGGAGGAGACACCTTGTAAGCTCACATCCACATGTAGGTGTCCATGATTCCATTACACATCCAATCACCCAGAGAAAAATTTCAACCGACACCCTTGAGCCATGTGGTGAAAAGTCAACTGCCACAGCTGTTTAAGTTTCAGTGCACTCAACGCGATGTTTCATCCATAAAATGTGCTCCTCTTTACAGCTTCTAGACCCTCACTAATATGTCTCAGAACGTGATAATGGACCCTCTCATATCTTGGGGGGGCAAAAAGAATTTGAAAGCCATTATTTTATGAGAAAATTGACAGGGGGTTTACTTTTTTATATTTTAAGCCATATTTTCTGTGAGCTCATTGTATTTCCTAAATGGCAATTGTGATATTGAATACATTTGATCTTCTACATAAATCAAAGCCTCTATTTCCATAAAGGCTCAGTGTGTGCTATGAGCTCCCACTCATCCATCTACAAATTAGGCACTGAAGAGGTTTAGCCTAAACCGCATGCAACAGAGTCCAGGTATAATCCTGGCAGAAGTACGCAGAGACATAAATGGAAACCTCAGGCAGACTCTGTCGGAATATGTTGGGACCATCAGCTCTGGTTGCCAATTCTACTCCACCCATTTCCTGCTTCAGCAGCCCACCCTGGCAAACATCCGAAGCGGCCAAGATCTGAAATAGCCACACAGCAAGGGATACTATCATCCAACGTTTTTATTAATGATTTCTTCAAGGCCGTATCACAGTCCAGTGACCACAGAGTTGTTCAGTGTGGTCGTTCTAAACGCAGCTAATAGCGGGATGTAATTGGAAGCAGCTTCGGCTCACTCACAAAACCCTTGCTCTGTTAATTGTGATTTCACAGCCCACTAAGCAGCACAACCCGAAGCGAACGTTTCTGCGGGGAACATTCAGCGCTCTGTTACTCTGTCCTCCCCGCTGCTGTTCTTCCTGTCGCCCTGCGGTTACTGTCACCTTTCTCAAAAGCTCAGGAGATGGAAGTAGGTGCCTTCCTCAAGGCGACACCTTTTGTTTGTCCCCCTGTGTGGCAGCAGACAGCCTGTGGGTACACCTATTATTTTGCGTTTGTCCTAACCTTTCCCTTTTCCCCATTGTGCTCAGAGCAGCAGCATCTGTCCAATACACACCCTGTGTTTCCTACAGCTGGCTGCCAGCCGTCCCTATGAAGCAAAAATGGAGATCTCTGCCCGCCTTGGCTCTCCCTCACCAATACCCCCAATTCTTTCTTTAACGAACTGGCCCCCCCGGGAAGGAACAACATTGTCTAATGGAAGGAAAACATCAGCAGGAGTGTCAAATCATTTGGGGAAAAGTAGGACTTCCCTGATAGCTCAAAAGGTAAAGGATCTGCCTACAATGCAAGAGACCCAGGTTCGATCCTCTAGAGAAGGGAATGGCAACCCAGCCATTATTCTTGCATGGAGAATTCCATGGACAGAGGAACCTGGCAGGCTACAGTCCATGGAGTTGCAAAGAATCAGACATGACTGACTAACACTTTCACAACAGGTCTCTATCTAGAAGAAAACATATTGGAAGAATCTAGTGTTGTGTTACACCCACAGATACTCACAAATAGGCACCACATGCAGACTAGAGTTCATCCAGGGCAAGAGCCCTTAACTAAAGTTTCTGAGAGAGGCCCTAAATAGGGATCCCCGTTCTCTTCGGGACTCAGACTTTTCATATGAAAAATGGAGAAGATGAAGGGTCAGAGTAGACTATTTTATTTCTAAGGCTCTTCTACTGANGTTCATCCAGGGCAAGAGCCCTTAACTAAAGTTTCTGAGAGAGGCCCTAAATAGGGATCCCCGTTCTCTTCGGGACTCAGACTTTTCATATGAAAAATGGAGAAGATGAAGGGTCAGAGTAGACTATTTTATTTCTAAGGCTCTTCTACTGAAACATTTTATCATCTGCAAATACTCACACATATCAAAAACAAAAACACAAACTGTGATGCCAAGGACAGCGGCTGTTTAGAGGAAAGAGCAGTAGAGCTTGTACATTGAGAGGTACACCGTGGAATTTTTCATGCAATTAGACTCCTGTCTGTAGTTCACCGGTTGCCGCAGAATCTGCTCAAAACCCCAAAACGGACACTTATCTTCCTTTGATTCACCGATGTCAGTCAGTGTCATTCATTGTTCTTGATATGTCAAGTCTTCACAGCTCAAATAATGCACTCCAGGGGAGTATCAGAGGGCAATTTTGTTTCGATCAATATGCAGACATCATTGAACATACTCAGCTGCTAACATAGTAGCAAGGGATTTCATGTAAAGTCCACACAGCGTCAGTAATATTTAAGGAAATCCAACACGTTCGTTCCTTTGTGCAGTTTTAACTAAAGGTGCTACTTCTCATCAACAAAATCAGAGCCCATTTTCTAATTCTGACTACAAGTATTTGACCTAATGAAGAAATAATGGTTTTGAATAAAATCTGCTTTCCCGAGGTATTCAATTTTCCTCTGGGTGTCATGTGAAAATACCATCCCGTGGGCAGCATCTGTGTGTCCCACCACAGACTTGGTAAAGTGGCAGCCCTCCCACTGGGAAGTGGGTCACTGGCATGCTGGGGAAGGGATGGCTGGCTAGTTCAGCATCCATGCCACTGGGATAATTTTATAGGAACTGCAAACAGAAACTGCAGTTCAGGGCTTTTGAAACTCCCCAAGGTTATTACTTGATATGTTCACTAAATAGCAAGGTGGAAATGTCTCATGCTAAGCCACAAGTTACAGAAACATCTGGACAGTGGATGCTCCAAAGATGGCCCTGGTGAGAAGACTAGTGGGCACCAGGTGTAGAAACAAATTCATGTTTAAAGATGCCCTCTCTAGTTAGGATCTTTCCAAGAGTCGCACCCTAGAGGAAACAGTCTTCTGAAATGAAAACGGAACTTGTACAGACTTGAGACAAAATATTTTTGAGGCAATAATACTTAAGGAATTTAAGTGAAGCAAACACAAATATGTTCAAGTAAAAAGAAGCCCCAGAAAGACATTCAAGCCTCTTGACGGTATCTTACAGGTCATGCTCTTCTTATCTGTCCACTGAGATATCTGGAAAGAATCCTCAAAGACAGGGAGTAATAACAGAAAGGCCAAAGAACTGGGAATCAGACAGATCGGTTCCATTGCTCAATGACTCAGCAGTCCTGGGCAAGAAGTGCTAAAGTCTGCCCTTAAGCTAGTTTTATTCATCTATTTACAAAAGAAACCTTGAGAAGAGTAAATGAGTACAAATTACAAATAAGCTCCAAAAATGTTAATTATTTTTCCATTCAGGATTGAAGGATCAAATGAAAAGGAAACTGTGATTTATTGTAAAGTGTGAAGGAAAGGAGAAAATAGTCATATATTTGCCCAACAAATAGTTCTGGCCCACCTACTAGTGTTGCCTGGCAACACACCATCCATTGAAAGGGAAGACCCTACTAAGCTCCACGGATCCATGGCTCTCCAGAAGTTAGCTATGATAACTGGACATGCCAGGTAGCATGTCCAGCAGTTTACTTTATGACCAATAGCTGACTTTTGCAGTACAGACCGTAGCCAAACATGTGACACAAGTTCTTTGTAGAATAATGCAACTGGGACAAATCAAATGATAGAGACTTCACTAGCGCTACAAGCTGACCGATAAATTAACTTGTGCAGACTAGAAAACTATTCTGAGTTAAGAATGACAACAGAAAGCATCAAATGTTATGTTGGTATTTCCTAGGAGCTAGCTAAAGAAAACAGGCTGCAAAAGAGAAAAGAAATGAAGTGAATGGGTAAAGTGATTGAAACTGGTCATGCTAAGACTAAATTGAGAGTGACAAGAGATGTCTGAATCTGTTCAAGTGACCACAAGTAAAGCCTACAAGTGGAGAGCAGTATGTTGGCCAGACTGAAGTGGAGATAAGACAGATGTGCGAAATCCAACTGGAAGCAGGCTGTGACTGGCAGTGAGAAACAAAGGCCAAGAGAAGAGTAATGCCATCTAACAGTGGCAACAGAGCAAAGAAAGCCACGTTCAGAGCTGCTGTGACCGAAACAGCAGTCTGGATATGGTGAAGGCTTGAGCATGTATAAAATAACGTGCACCTCAAAGATGGGATAAGAAGGATAATTAAAATCAACTTTCTATACAATTATTTGTGGCCTTTTAAATGAAAGGCCATTGTAACCAAAAATACAGAGCATAAGAAAGACAACAGAAGCTCATGCCTGGATATATTCTCAGGGCTGCTACTTACTGACACTTGGATCTTGGACCACAAGTTGGCCTCTGCAGGCACCAGTTTTGCAGTTATCTAAAAGGGCTTCCCTGGTGGCTCAGCGGTTAAAGCGTCTGCTTCCAATGCGGGAGACCCGGGTTCGATCCCTGGGTCGGGAAGATCCCCTGGAGAAGGAAATGGCAATCCACTCCAGTATTCTTGCCTGGAGAATCCCATGGATGGAGAAGCCTAGTAGGTTACAGTCCATGGGGTCACAAAGAGTCGGACACGACTGAGCGACTTCACCACCACCAAAATGGAGCCAGGCATCACAGAAAGCAGAATGGTCATACTCAGAGATTAACTGTCTCTGGAAAGGGCAGTGGTCTCTACAGCCCTTGGAACCCCACCAGATGGATGGCCTTGAAATGATAAGCATGCCCAACCTGTGTGTACGAGCAAACAATTACAGCAATGAAGGCAGGAGTCTCTGGGTCCCCATCAGGGCACGGTGGAGTGCTCTGCCAAAATCAGTTTGGGTTATATTACATTAGCTTTCGATGATTATCATGCTTGCAAGAAACCGTATTTTTACTGTATGTAGCCAGGATGCTATCTATTCATCCCTGTATCTTTAGAATCTACCAGAGGCATTGGCATGTAATGGTATAGTAAATGATTTACTTAAGATTGCTGAACAGAATTTCTTCAACACTGGAACATAAGAAAGTCAAAGATTAATTCCATTTGCTTTTCAGAACTTAAATTGTGAAAGCTTTGGTTGCCTCACTTTACAATGAGCCTGAAGTTCAGCTCCACTAATTGGAGCTCACTGTTTACCTTTCTGCTCCCATCCTACCTGAGATGTTAAGTCGCAGGGACGGACTATCAGTTTGCAAGTGACTGGCATATGTGTCAGTTACACTCTGATTCCTGGTTTCTGCTTAAATACAGGAAGGAAAACAAAGTGCCTGGCTTCCTATTATAATGAGAAGGAGGTCTCTCTCTGCATTGCCCACACTCACTCTCGATGAAGTAAGGCACCTCATTTTCCACCAGGGCCTCTCACCCAGTATTAAGAGATTCTCTCATCAGGGCTGGAGCTGTCAACAAGCCCACAGTTGTAAAGTTTATATCAATACCCCAGTGACCAATTTGTCATAAAATCACTTCAAAAAGCACACAGTCATGTTCACCATCCTTTTTCACTTTAGTCTTGCTTTTACTTTTTAAATTTTCATTAAAAGATAATATACATGCACTTTATCTGTTGTAATTGTGTATCCATCCTAATTGTGCAGCTTGATGAATCTTAACAAACTGAATTTTCCCTGTGAAACAAGAAAGCTACAAGCACTCAAGAAGAGCTCTCATGCTTCTTCCAGTCACTAACTTCCCACATCCCCAGGCATGACATCCGTCCTCACTTTCAACACCAGAGATGACATTGACTTGGTTTTGGCCTTTTTCTATGTGCAGATTCATACACTATGCACTCTTCTGTGTCTTGCCCCACCCCCACCCCCCTTTCCTGATGGAGGAAATGGCCTTTGTGTAACATGGGAGCACTAATAATTTTATCCTGATAAGTATACAAGGAAACAAAAGGATACCCTGAAGCTGTGCTATAGGAAGACTTTGTGTTAAACTCAGTCTTTCTTAAAACACAGATTAAGGTTGTCAGTTCAGTTCAGTCACTCAGTCGTGTCTGACTCTTTGCGACCCCATGAATCGCAGCACGCCAGGC